>VMDO01041724.1:0-10995 GCA_007922755.1 Pedetes capensis
AAAAAAACTCCCCAAAAAAGAAATAACCCAATACACAAATGGGCAAAGGAACTGAATAGATAGTTCTCAAATGAAGAGGTCCATAAAGCCATGAAACACATGAAAAAATGCTCAACATCCCTAGCCATTAGGGAAATGCAAATCAAAACAACTCTGAGATTTCACCTTACACCAGTAAGAATGGCCAAGATCAATAAAACAAATAACAACAAATGCTGGCAAGGTTGCGGGGAAAAGGGAACACTCTTACATTGTTGGTGGAGCTGTAAATTGGTCCAACCACTGTGAAAATCAATATGGAGGTATCTTAAAAAACTAAAAATAGATCTACCGTATGACCCAGCTATAACACTACTGGGAATTTACCCAAAGGAAGATGGGTCATCATACCACTGAGACACCTGCATCTCCATGTTCAATGCTGCGCTTTTCACAATAGCAAGGATATGGAATCAACCAAAGTGCCCTTCAACAGAAGAATGGATAAAAAACTATGGTATATATACACAATGGAATACTACTCAGCAATCAAGAAAAAGAAATAAGGTCATTCGCAGCAAAATGGATGGAATTAGAGAAAATTATTTTAAGTAAGGGAACACAAGCTCAGAAAGAAACACCACATGTTCTCACTCATATGTGGGAGCTGAATCAAAATTGTAAGAAGGGAAAATCCTATTCAAAGCTCGGATCAAAATAAAAGGGGGAAAAAAAGATAAGAATGGTGTCAATATAAATGGTCTAGAAAATGCATGCAATTGTTCTAACAAGATAAAAAACAAAGATCACTACTGGAAAAGTTTCTATCTTAAACAGAACTGGAACCCAAGGACATATAGAAAAATATTACCAAGTAAAAGATAGAGAAGACATAGATGAGGAAGGTGGGAGGGGGGAAGCATACGGGAGGGTAAGGGGGAACCTATATGAATAATGTACATCAAAATGCATATATGGAAATGTCACAATGAAAAGCATGTCAGAATGAATCACATTAAGGTGTACATTAAAAATTTCCAATAAAAAATGCTAATATAAGGAAAAAAAAAAGAATTCCCCAAAGTCCAGAAATATGTGGTTTTATCAATATTTTGAAAAAGACCACTGAAATTGATACTGGTTACTTTAAATTTCAAAACCTCCAAATAGGGAGGCTTGTCAAGCTCATAAAAATACAGACACAATAACAAACTTTGAGCTTTAAGAATAAACTAAGACTTGATATTGTTGTTGTTGTTAGGTGCCCTGGACTCATAGTGATCCTATGTACAGCAGATCAGAACACTTTCTGATTCTGTGCCAGGCACACGATCTTACTTATGTTTAACTCCATTGTTGCAGACACTGTGTTAATCCATCTGGTGGAGGGTTTTCCTTTTTGTTGTTGTTATTGTTGACCTGCCACTCTCCCAAACATGATGTCTTTCACCAGGGATTGATTTCTCCTGAGTACATGTCTGGAATATGTAAGACGTAGTCTGGCCATTCTTGCTTCCAAGGAGCACTCTGGTTGCACTTCTTCTAGGAGATATCTGTTGGTTCTTTTGGCCATCCATGGTATATTTAATAGACATCTCCAGCACCATAATTCAAAAGTATCAATTTGATAATATTGGTAATTTGTAAATAACACAAACTATTCTTCCCATAGGTACTTATTGGAATATGATAGGTTAGTTAGTATGTGTATTTAAACATGATGAAATTATTATTATTTTTTTTTGAGACAAGGTTTCACTGTTTTGCCCAGGCTAGTCTCAAACTTGTGGGCTCCAACCATCCCCCTGCCTCAGCCTCCTGAGTAGCTGGGACTATAAGCACATGCTACCATGTCTAGCTTCTGTGTTTATCCATGAAGCTTTACATTTCTTGCCATATTTTTTTGTGCCAAAGTAAATGTAACTTTAAAAATAATTCTCTGAAGTTTCTTGATCCCTTGCTGTTACCCCACCTAATACCATCATTCTAAAACAGATGTAATATATATATATGTATATATATGTGTGTGTGTATATATATATAATAATATATATAATAATATATAATATATAATAATAATATATATATAATAATTAACAGAACTCTCCATAGACAGTTCTGTTAATTATTAAGTAACATATCTAGACCATCTGATTAATAGACTTTCACTTTATTTTCCTTAACTCTAGTCCCACAATTGTATTGACACAGTGTCTGTAACAATGGGCTTAAACATAAAAGCATATAAAGATCTTATGCCTGGCACAGAATCAGAAAGTGTTTCGATCTGCTGTGCATAGGGTTGCTATGAGTCAGACTCTACTCCATGACACCTAAAAACAACAACAACAACAACAACAACAACAACAACAACAACAACAGTTCCCCAAGCCCTACCCCATGGTTTGGAAACATTCTGATTCAAGTTTCAATGAATAAAAATCTGAAAACATTTCTTCCATCTTTTTTTCCCCCTCATCCCAGAGATGCTTCTGTTCTTCATCTTAAGTCAGTTCAACTACTCCAGAAAAGGCAAGTGGATGGTGGTGGTGGTTGTTGTTAGGTGCTGTCGAGTCGGTATCCGACTCATAGCGACCCTCATAGGGTTTTCAATGGCTGAGTGCTTCGGGATTGCCTTGGGAGTGGATTGCCAGGCCCTTCTCCCATTTTTGCGGTGCTGGGAATTGAACTCGGGGCCTCAGAGACTGCAGCGCAGTGCTCTACCCACTGAGCTAACCAGCCCGGATGGTGGTAGCAGTAGGTAAAATATGAAAAGTAAAATGTGAATTACGGGAATTAGATGATGAGTACTAAAAAATTCAGTCCTTTTTCAGTATTTTTGTATTTGAAAATTTCCATCACAAAAGAGACTTTTTTAAAAGACAGAAAATAAAATATAAAATAAGATAAATCAGTCCAACCAAGAGATGGGATAGTTGCTTAGTTATAACTAGATATGATTTCAGAGAATTTGGGGCATGGGTTCTAAAAGTGACTTTTTTTTTTTTCAAATAGGATAGAATTTTATGTTATTTGGTATGGTCAGTCTAGGCTTTAAAAATATACTATAAATAATTACCCTTAATGATAAAGCTCAGGTCTGAAACTACTAAATAGGCAAGCCTGTCATCTTTTCCCATTAATTCTGAAGTTTTTCCCTTTTCGATATTCTCTTCTAGTTAAAGCCATTTTGAAGTTGTGGCTAAATTTGAGTCTAATGTAAAGAATTTTTATTTTGTTACTTTTCTCTTGGCTTTTTCTTTAGTGTGCTTAATTTACTACCTTGAGTCAAACGTTTTGATGGTGCCAGTCTGTTACAGTGGAAAGAGCACTGATTTAGGAGTTATGAGTTTCTAGTCTTAGCTTTTCAATGAATTAGCTTGGTGACTTTGGGAAGTTATTTTCATTCCTTAAAAACTAATTTGAAAATCTCTTCAATTTCTCATTTTGAAATACATAACCATTCAATATCATTTAATTTCTTTTCTTTCCTAGCTTAAGACACGGTAATATTCTGTTATTTGCCTCATCTGACTTAAATGCATGCTGATGCTTTCCTTTCCCTCGTGTCTTCTTTTTTTTTTTTTTTTTTTTTGGTATGTCTATACATACTTCCAAAGCCTGCAGCTGTAGCCCTGTGGCATCTGATCCCATCGGCTCTCAGAAGCTAAGCAGGGTCGGGCCTGGTTAGTACTTGGTTGGGAGACCATCTGGGAGCACCAGGTGCTGTAGGCTTGGGAGATGGACCCGACAACCCTCTCCCAAGAAATAATCAGCCATTGAAAACTCTGAACAGCAGAGAAGCACTGACAATAAAAGTTTCCCCTGTTGTATGTAGGGTCGCTATAAGTCGGGTACCGACTCCACGGCACCTAACAGCACTCCCAAAACAACTCCTATGAACTTTTTAAGAAAATCTGTTTACTGTTGATTTTTAATTTAATTGCTTGTGCCAAGACAGTTTGTATGATATTATATTTTGGGGATTTTTTGAGACTTTGTTCAAAATCTACTATGTGATAATTTAAAAAAATGACTTTTTTAGAGCAATTTTAGATTCTGCAGCAATTTGAGCACAACGTTCAGAGAGGTCCCTGTATGTCTCCTACCCCGATACTGAAACATTCCCCATTACAGTGGTATGCTTGTTACAATTTGTCAGCCTACTTTGACACACCATTGTCTCTCAGAGTCATGGTTTAGGGTTCCTGTCTGTTGTGCTGTGACAATCCAATCCCAAAGCAATCCCAATACAATTAGCTGTTAAAAACCCTATGAGGGTTGCTATGAATTGGACTAGACTCCGTGGCACCTAACAACAACAGTAACATCTGTTGTTGTGCATTGTATGGGTTTAAACAAATGCATAATGACTTGTATTCACAATAACAGTATCATACAGAGTAGTTTCACTGCCTTAAAAATCCTCTGTGCTCTACCTATTCATCTCTCCCTCCCCTAAGCACTGATCTTTTTGCTGTCTCCATAGGTTTTTGCCTTTTCCAGAATATTGTAGTTGTAATCAATACAGTATGTAGCCTTTTCAGGGTGTAGCCTTTTTAATTTAGGTTTCCACCATTATTGACTTTTATTAGTTAAGTACCATATAGAAATCTGGTCCTTATTAGTAACTGAAAATAAACTGAAAATAAATAATTCATAATATTAGTGTATTTGCACTCTTGTGCATGCATTCTCTCTCTCTTTCCCTCTCCCTCCCTCCCTCCCTCTCTCTCTCTCTCTCTCTCTCTATATATATATATATATACATATATATACATATATATACATACATATATGTATACATATATGTATATATATGTATGTATATATATGTATATATATATGTTACATCTGTTTTAGAATGATGGTATTAGGTGGGGTAACAGCAAGGGATCAAGAAACTGAAGTATTTTCAAACTGCTTTATTCAATTCACAACTGTGTACTTGACCATCCAGTATTTTAGATGTATCTATTTTTATGACCCATTTTTAAAGAAATAAATTGATATTGAGGAAAGTTAGTCTATCCATAAAGAATACTATTCTCTAAATTTTATTCCCCACCTTGAAAATGCATAATAAAATTTTCATGTGAGTGTATCTTCTTTAATTTTTTTCATATAAAGCTATTTTCTAGGAATATGTTACAAAATGTTTGTATCAAGTAAATTGCCAGGTCTTAAAACTGCTAGTTTTCCTAATTTTGTTCTTTGAGTATAGGCAAATAGTTTAATAATATTTATTATCAGAGATTACTTTCTTAGTTTAGAAATTTCTGTTAATTCTGGCTAGGATGTTTTCCACTTTAATAGTTAAAAGCAGGCTTGATGGAATGGTGAGCATATTGGATGACTGAGATTAGAGTCTGAGTTTGCAACTTAACTACTTACAAGATCTTTTACAAATTATTTGCTTTCTCTGAAGCTCAATTTATTACTGCAGAAAATTAGGATAGTAGAAAACCACTTAACAGGGTGTCAGTGAGCATTTCATTTAACAAGTTTTGTGAAATTTTTAAGCTGTTATGTGATAGACAAATAATAAATTGTTGGTATGAATCATTACTAGTTAGAAGAGATGACGCACAGTACAATAACATTTGGAAATGTCTACTTTGGGAAGAAAAGGAGGAAATAGGCTTTTATTTAATGACTTTTGCTACAGGTTAAACACTTTTTATTTATTCTCATTTAATACTTTTCCCATATTTGCCAATGAGGAAACTGAAATTCAGGTAAAATTGTAACTTGTTTCAAGTCATAACTAGTAAATGTGGATGCTTCATTTCAAATCCAGGCTTGTTTGATAAAGCTCATTTTCTTTCTGCCAAATCACTGTGCTTCTCCTATACCTGGAAATAAAGTATATGTCCTTCAATAATTAAGACTAAGATGAAAAGCTAATCTTTGAAGTTCACATTAAGATACAATGATGCCCTACATTTATTATTATTCTTTTTACTTTCTCTAAATATTTCACATTTATTTCCTTGTTTTCTTTATAATAGCTCAGTTATGAGTTGGGCAGGAAAATATGAGATATTAGATGTTATAATGTAAGTAAATGTTATATATCACAAGCTAGTTTTTTTTCTACCTCATGTTTCTTATCTGAAAAAAGAGTAATGCACAACATTACTGGTCTATAATACATTTCACAAATGGAAAAATACTTTGTAAACATCAAAATTCTTAATTTTAATGAAGCAGATAGTGTATAACCTATATTTTGTAATATATTTTAATTGAATTTTGAGACTACCTAGGCAATTGATTTTAAATTCAGTAATGAGAATTCCCTGTTTTATACAGAATATACCCCAGTGGAAACTAACATTTAAATATTTCTTGTCTGAGAATGTCTAAGAAAAGGCAAGCTCATTGTAGTTTGAGTGATCAGAGTGGTGTAGGTTATACAGAGGTGTTAGGTAAAGAGGAAAGATCAGAGAAACTAAATTGTGTTCAGCTTTTTCTTACTCAGATTTTCATAGTATAGCTTATTCAAAGTCCATTCTTTTTTATAGCATATTAGGCATACCAATACTTAAATATAAACATGAAAACTTATTTTGAAGTCCAAATAAAGTTATTTTTGGGTTATCTGTATTTTACCTTTTCATCTGTTAGTACATATAATCAGGGGATATTGCATTTTTAAAAGCTCTGAAGCATGTTATCCTTCCTCCAAAGGTATAATGTATAAAGTAGTAACATGTTTTGTAATGTTTGTGCAGTTAATTGATCACTCCTGTCAATAATGGAGTTACTGTAATTTTTGCAGATAACAAGCAGCAAGCTATAGGGGCACTCTATGTATATTTAACATTTTTAAAGTTATTGATCACATAATACATTGTACTTTGTGCTCTATTAAGACAAAAGGGTGACTACAGCAAGGCTTTGTTCCAGGAACCTTGAAGTTTTATGAAGGAGATAAGCATGTGAACAATCAACTCTTATTTGCCCTGATAAATATTCTTTATTTTGTACTATTAATCCTTATTTCCTGGAGGAGACAACTAATAAGTCTTTATTATATATTGACACCATACTCAAAAATTAATAAATTTAATGTGGTTTTTCAAGTGCCCTGCCTTGTACTTTTTATGTTCACAACAAACATTATCTCTCATCAATCAAATGTCATCATCAAAACAGCTCTGTGATATAGCTATTTGTATTCTCATTTTATAGAAGAGCTATATGAGAGTCATGGCTGGGATTTAGTTCAGTTGGTAGAGCACCACGCTGCAGTCTCTGAGGCCCCAGGTTGGATTCCCAGCACTGCAAAAATGGGAGGACAGGACAATCCACTTCCAAGGCAATTCCAAAACAATCAGCCATTGAAAACCCTATGCAAGTCACTTATGAGTGAGACACAACTCTATGGCACCTAACAACAATAAAAAAAAAAACAACCAACAATATATGATGGCATTGACAGTAGACTTGCCTAAGAATAGTGAGTTGGTATTTTTTGAACCTCAGTCAAGGACCATTTTGTAGACCAGTGGTCTCAAAACTAGGGTCCATGTTCTCTGGGAAGTATGCAAGGTGATGTAGGATTTGAAAACATATCAGAAGTTTTATGTGTGTTTATTTAAAAAAGCCAAAAAATTAAAGTTTACTAATATTTAATATGCAGATAGATGCTGGCAATATCAGTATCATTTATGTGCTTTGTAAGTTGTAGAAAGCAACTTGAAGGGAGTATTTGCTTTAAGAGTTGGAGGTCTGCCTTATTACCAGGAGTCACAGATCACTTTATCTAGTTTCAACTAAACTAGGTCTTACAGATAAGTGATTGAAACAAACCATCATAAAGGTAAGCATATCTGAACAGGAATAGTCTTAACGTATTATGAAAACTTTATCTGCTATATTATAAAGTAGAAATGATGATTTAATCATATTTAACAATAGGTCAACCAAAAGTAATCAAAAAGTCTGTTTGACTGGACATGGTGGTGCACACCTGTAATCCCAGTGACTCAGGAGGTGGAGGCAGGAAGATTGCAAGTTCAATTGCAAAATTTAGCAAAATTCTGTCTCAAGATGAAAAGATAGGGAGGACCGGGGTGTAGCTCAGTGGTAGCCTGCTTGCAAAAGTGTGCACAAGACCCCCCTAGTACCATAAAAAAGAAGAAAAGAGTCTATTTGAAATGTGGATTTATATTGACTATTATTAAAAAAGAATTTCAACTCAAGTATATGGTATGTGCCTTCTGGTGTTTCCTAACGATGATGGAATAGCCTGTCATTGGCAAGGCATTAAAATCTATCGTGATTCCAAAGCTAGCAATGTTAAATGCCATATCATACTCAGTCTAGACTTTACAAAGTGATTAAATTAATGTTTAGAAGATACGTTTTTATTGTTAGGTGCCATCGAATAGGGTCCGACTCATAGTGACCCGTATAGGGTTTTCAATGGCTGATTGTTTGGGGATTACTGGGGGAGTGGATTGCCATGTCCTTCTCCTGTTTTTGCATTGCTGTGGATTGAATCCAGGTCCTCACAGAGTGTGGAGCAGCATTCTACCAACTGAGTTAAACCTCAGCCCTTAGAAGATACAAGGGATTTTTAAAAATTAATAGTTAAAAAAAACAAATCATTGTATCATTGAAAACATTGTTCTTCCCTCAAGAGCAATCATGGCTGAAATAATGAAATAATAAAAATGTGGAAAACAGCCTTTTGGAGCTACGCAGGGAGGGTTCTACACGGCGTTGTTCTTGATTCCCATCGTAACTTAAAGAGAAGCATTAACACAATGTCTGGAGCCCTTGATGTCCTGCAAATGAAGGAGGAGGACGTCCTTAAGTGGCTGGCAGTGGGAACCCACTTAGGTGGCACCAAGCTGGATTTCCAGATGGAGCAGTACATCTATAAAAAGAGAAGTAATGGTATGTAGCTCATAAATCTGAAGAGGACCTGGGAGAAACTGCTTCTGGCAGCCCGTGCCATTGTTGCGGTCGAGAATCCCACGGAGGTCAGCGCAATGTGCTGTGCTCAAGTTTGCTGCTGCCACCGGAGCCATTCCAATTGTTGGGTGCTTCATTCCCAGGACATTCACAAACAAGATGCAGGGAGATTTCCGGGAGCCACGTCTTCTGGTGGTGACTGATCCCAGGGCCGACCACCAGCCTCTTACAGAGGCATCTTCTGTGAGCGTCCCAACCATCGCACTCTGTAATACAGATTCTCCTCTGTGCCATGTGGACATCGCTGTGCCTTGCAACAATAAGGGGGCTCACTCTGTGGGCCTGATGTGGTGGATGCTGGCCTGGGAAGTTCTGCGCATGCATGGCACCATCTCCCATGAACATCCATGGGAGGTCATGCCTGACCTCTACTTATACGGAGATCCTGAAGAGATCAAAAAGGAAGAACATACCGCACCAGCGCCTGAATTCCCAGCAGCTCAGCCTGAGGTGGCAGACTGGTCTGAAGGTGTGCAGGTGCCCTCTGTGCCTGTCCAGCAGTTCCCTACTAAAGACTGGAGTGCCAAACCTGCCACTGAGGACTGGTCTGCAGCTCCCACTGCCCAGGCCACGGAGTGGGTAGGAACAAACACCGAGTGGTCCTGAGCTACCTTCTGTGGACACCGAACCAAAATGGGAAGAAAAGACTATGGGCTGCCTGGCTTCTTCCAAGGCGGTGTCCCCGGGGCCCTCTGAAGGACTCTGATGGCAGCAGTGGCATGGACAGTCTACGAAGAGATGATGGCCAAGATGGGCCTGAAGTCCTGATGAGAGAGGGCTGGGAAAGGTGTTATCTGGTGTCTTGCCTCGTGTCTTGCCAAGGGCTGCTGCATCTCGCCTTCCTTGAGTTGGATGAAGTCCTGCCTGAAAAACCAAGTAGACCCATCGTTGCCTTAAGTCCCCCATTCAAGGAGAGAAAAGACAGCCTGACCAAAACCTTCCAATCTCCTGGAATGGGGGAGGAGGGCACCCATACCCAGGACATGGCAGTGTTAGGAGAAAGGTTTGCATGCCCCGCAAGGCTACTGGAAAGGCATTTCCAGAGAGACCTCTGCCAGGTAGCTCTGTTTCAGCCACCTACAAGGGGTCCTTGGATATGTCCTTGAGCAGGGAATCACAATCTTGAGAGGCTGTGGGTCTCCTGTCAGGTCTTGAGGAGTTCCAGCTGGGGAAGGCTGGATCAGAGGAGAGCAGCCACAGTGAGCAAGGCAGAAGCCTGTATCTCTGGTAGACAAGAGAAGGCAGAACAGGCATCATTGTTTAATTGCTTCCTAGTCAACTTCTCAGAGGCTCTGGAGAATGGGGACAGTGACTTCCTAGGCTCCAAATGTCCAAAGAAGATTTTTTTGGTCTTGGCCTGTGTTCTCTTTCAATTGTAAGCTGTTCTGGCATTTTTCCACAAGTACAAGTTCACATGAGTAAAGTGAAGCATTGAAAGTTGTCTGGCCTGGTGCTGCCACTCATGATGGGTAAACAGAGTCCCCACAGGAGGAAGAATATCTTTAAAAGGCATTGGAAGGAAAGTTCACCAAAAGGGGAAGAGTACCTCCTAGCCTTGGAGGGAAAGTCTTCTGAAAACGGAATAGTACCTCCAAAATGAAGGTCTCTTCATGGAAAGGGAGTTGGAGCCTGGTCTTTTCTTATGTAAATATAAGATCTTCTGGCTCTTTGAGCAGTGCTAATTCAGATTGGGAGTTAACAAGCCTCCCTAGCAGGCTTTCTTAGGGAAATTCCTGAATGACTTCCAACAGCCTAAACTCCTTAAGTCAACACAGACAAGAGCCTTTTTTTTTTTTATTAGAAATTTTAAATGTACATCATAATGTGAGTCATTTTGACATGCTTTTCTTTGTGACAATTTTCATATATGCAATTTGATAAGCATTATTCATATAGGTTACCCCTTACCCTCCTCTATGTTTCCCCCCTCCCCCCTTCCTATCTAAGTTTCCCATCCAAGTCTTCTCTATCTTTTACTATATAGTATTTTTCTATATGTCCTTGGGTTCCATTTCTGTTTAAGATAGA
>VMDO01041725.1:0-10963 GCA_007922755.1 Pedetes capensis
AGAGAGAGAGAGAGAGAGAAAAGGAATGGAAAGAAAAGAAGGAAAATCCAGTACAGCTGTTTTATTTAACTTGTGCTCCCCATCTGAATTTTAGTGTGTGTATCTCAGGATAAGGCTCTAACTCAAAATAATCTTTATATACCACTTACTATGCTCCAGACATTGGGACCATTGGAGGAAGAGGGGGAAGGGAATAAGGGAAGAGGTTGGAGAAGACACCAGATCTTGATCTCCAGTTGGCGGGAACAGTTTTTGCAGCTGAACCTCCTAAGTACCATGCTAATTGCTTTGGACTTTCTTGTATAGGCCAATAAAGGAATTTAAAACATGGAAATGATAAGGTCAAATATGAACTTTAGAAAGAATATTTACTACTATATGTGTGGGTGTGTTGCCGCCCATCACAGGGTGTTGCTCTTGCCGTAGGCCTCTGGCCTTGAGCTGAGCCCCACGGTTGAAGACCTGCTGCAAGGTGATGAGTCAAAAGCCACTGCGCCAGTCCCCTTGGAACAGCTCGGAGGTTTATGCTTATGGTTACTTCTCAACAAAGGAAAACGCCAACTCCAGGAGTTCTTCTAAAGGTGGTTCTTTATTGTGACTCTCTTGTTTTTCTCTCTCATGAGGGTTGGTGAAATGGACCCCTTGGTCTATGGAATGGACCTTTCTCTAGGTGGTCAGTGGCATGGACCTCGAGCACTTGCATACTTTGCTTATAAACAGAGACTGCCACATAATATCAGGTGACTATGACTTAACCAGTCAGGTGGCAGGTGTGGTCAGGGCACAACCAATCAGGGGAAGGATGCAAATGAGGCATTGACTGGGTAGCCAATCAGGGGATGTTGGTTAACTGTCCAATTGGGAGACTGCAGGTAATTGGACAGTAGCCTATCAGGCATCCAGGGTTTCAAGGAGGGTAGTTGGGTTCCAGAGCCATCTTTACAGGCTCAACCCCCAATAGCTTGAGTTAGAAGCCAGGATGTAGGGTAGAGGTCATCAGGTGCCATCTTACCCTGGGAAACAGACCTTAGGCCTCCAGGTGGGCTAGATAGGCCTTGAGCCGGAGCTGACTCCCGTCTTCTCTCTGCCTCTCCAGGCCATATCCCTACATATATGAAAGATGGGTTGAGTCTAGCCAAGATCAAAAATAGGAATATGAAGAGAGTCCCAAGCAGAAACAATAGAAGTAGAAAAATAGAACAGGATTTCTGAAGTATTAAGAAACCAGCAGCAATGGTATACCCCTATAATCCCAGTGACTCCAGAGGCCCAGGCAGGAGGACTGGAAGTTCAAGGCCAGAGATAGCGGCATGATTTAGGGAGACCCAGTCTCAAAATAAAAAATTGTTAAAAGCTGGGGTACAGGGCAATGGTGGAGTACCTGTCTAGCACTTTTGAGGCCCTGAGTTCAACCCCCACAGGAAAGAAAAGAGAAGAGAAGAGAAGGAAGGTAGGAAGAAGAGAGAGAGAGAGAGAGGGAGAGAGGGAGGGAGGGAAAGATGGAGAGAGAGAGAAAGAAAGGAAGAAAGAAAAAAAGAAAGCCAGAAGTGACCAATTCGAGAACTGGATATGGAAAAGAAAGATGTCAAGAATCATCCATAGTTTCTAATTTGGGCACTGTATGAATTACAGTACATTATTCTAAGACCTGTATCTTATCTTCATGATCTTGAAAGATAAGCACATTTGTTAGCTGGGGTGGAGGAAGGGCAATTGAAATGTGTGAAAATATCATGCTAGGTAGGTTTGCTCTAGCTTGAGCAAGGGTACATATAAAAGCAAAGAGATGAAGTTGAAAAGAAAGGCCAGATCATAAAAGATCTGGTATGTCACCGTAGGCAATCTAAACTTTATCCTTAGCTTTCAGTGGTTAAAAACACAACTAAAGCAGATACTGTTGAAAAATTTCCCTACCATCCTCCATATCTGGACTGTGACTTTGGAAGATATTGGCTGGATTGACAAAGAAAATAAATTTTCAAATCAAAAATATGTATTAAATTTTAAGTTTAATACAGCGTCATTGTTGAATCTAAGTAATACAGAAAAGAATAAAGAAAAATCACACTCATTCCTGTTACTTAAAAACAACTATTTCTAACTCAAGTAATTATTTAAAGTAATAATGTATTATGTTTTTCTCTTCACAGGTATAATCACACTATAATTTATACTTTTTAAATTGTAGTACTCATCAGAATTAGTTGTAATATTAGCGTCAATTCTTAGCCCTATAGAAAGCCCTGAGTTATATCCAGTCCCCAATAAATATAGAATAAATAACTATATGGTTTCTATCTACATGTGTACAAGATACATTAAAACTAATTTTTTTTTCTTTTTTTTTTTTTTTTTTGGTACTGGGGGATTAAACCCAAGGCCTCATGCATGCTTGCTTTGCAAGTGCTATACCACTGAGCTGCACCTTCAGCCAATTTTTTTAACTTTTTGGGACAAGGTCTCACTAACTTATGCAGACTGCCTCTGGTCTCGAACTTGTGATACTCCTGTCTCTGCCTACCAAGTTGCTGGGATTACAGGCGTGTGCCACTGCATCGGCTAAATTTCTATTTTCATCATTGACTCAGTCTTCACATTTTAAAGAGAAGACTCTGCCTCCTTCTCTATGGTCACTTGTTCTAAGATTTTCTTTCCCAACTAGACAAACTAACATCTGCGGCTGGGGATATAACTGAGTGGTAGAGTGGTTGTCTAGTATGTACAAGGCCCTGGGTTCCATCTCCACACAAAAAAAAAAAAAAAAAAAAAAAAAAAAAACTAAAACAAATTAACATATACCATATGCTTAAAGATCATATTTAATATATTTTGGAGCTGGAGTTTAGCTCAGTTGATAGAGTGCTGCTCTGCATTCTCTGAGGCCCTGGGTTCAATCCCCAGCACTGTAAAAGTGGAAGAAAGACCTGGCAGCCCACTCTTGAAACAATCAGCCATGGAAAACCCTATGAATAACAGAAGCACTGACATAGTGCCAGGCATGGCAGTGCTGGGGAGTATTTCGTTCTGTTGTACACAAGGCTGGTATGAGTCAGACCTAACTTAAGGGCACCAAACAACAACAAAAGATATTACCTGATATTTGCTTTTTTATTAGTCACTGATGTTAATATTTAGAGTAGGCATTGTAGAAGTTGACCCCTGTGCACTTATAACTAATAATATGAGAAGACACACCATGTAGAGTGACTAAGGTTGACTAAGAGAAATACAACTTTTATGAGCTGATAAAATTCCTTTAACTGCAAAGATTAATTTGAACTTCTCTTGGTCCATTTCCCCAGGACATTATATAGATTAATTAGTTAATACTTGGAAATGGATTTAAAATGTTAGGTTCTACTTTTCTTATTAGCCTACAATATGCTGTGTCTATTATGGAATTTTCATTCCTATATATTATATACTTTGCTCTTGCTCTTATTCACTCCCTTTTACCTCCCCTTCTTGCTCCCTCTCTCTCCTGCTATTTCCCTCCCTTTTTCAGATAGTCCCCCTTTTACCCTCAAGTCTCACACACATATATATATTTTGTTTTGTTTTTTAAAATCTAGAATGCACATGTGAGAGACAAGTCTGGCTCACTTCACTTATGATAATCTCCAGTTCCATCCATTTTCCTGAAAATGACAATTTTGTTCTGCTTTATGGCTGAATAAAATTCCATTGTGTATATATGCCACATTTTCTTTCTCCATTCATCTATTGATGGAAATCTAAGCTTATTCGACACCTTAGGTATTGTGAACAGTGCTGCAGTAAACATGGAAGTACAGGTGTCACTATGGTATGTTGACTTAGATTCTTTTGAGTATATGCCCAGGAGTAGCATAGGTGGATCATATGCTAGGTCTATTTTTAGTTGTTGAGGAACATCCATACTGATTTCCACAAATGCTGTACTAATTTACATTCCCATCAGCAGTTTGCAGGGGTTCCTTTTTCTCCACATCCTCACCAGCATTTTCTATACTTGATTTTGTTGATGCTTGCCATTCTAACTGGGGTAAGACAGAATCTCAAGGTAGTTTTGATTACCATTTCCTTGATGCCAAGGATGTTGAACATTTTTTCATGTATTTATTGGCCATTTAACTTATTTTGAGAACTATCAATGCAATTCATTTGCCCACTTATTGATTGGGTTATTTGGGTTTTGGTGTTTAATTTTTTTGAATTCTTTATATATTCTAGATATTAGTAACCTGTCAGATGTATACTGACAAAATGTTCTCCCATTCTGTGGGCTGGGTCTTTACTATATTAATTAGTTTTTTTTTGTTTTTTTTTTGTTTGTTTGTTTGTTTTCAGAAACTTTTTAATTTCCAACAATCCCATTTGTCAGTTCTTGCTACTATTTCCTGGGCTATTAGAATACTTTTCAGGAAGTTCTTGCCTATATGTGTATTTTGAAGTGTTCTCCTTCTGTTTCCTTCAGTAGTTTCAAAATTTTCAGTTTTACATTCAGATCATTGATCCATTTTGAACTGATTTTTGCACAGTGAAACATAGAGTATTCTTTTATATATAGATATCCAGTTTTCCCAGCACCATTTGTTGAAGAGGCTATCTTTTCTTCAAGGTATGTTTTTGACACTTTGATCAAAAATCAGGTGGTCATGGCTATGTAGGTTTATTTCTAGGTCCTCTATTCTAGTCCATTGGTCTACATGTCTGTTTTTGTGCCATAATGTTTTCATTACTATGGCTCTGTGGTATAATTTGATGTCATCTAATTGTGAGGCATCCTGCATTGCTCTTTCTACTCAGTATGCTTTGACTACTTCTAATGATATAATAGCTTATAATTTCTGAAGAAAATTACTATTTCTCCACTTTTCTTTTGAGATCTTATGGAACAAGGACCTACTGAAGAAAGGAAAATACTAATTTTATGTTTTGATAACAATGATATTTACAATGAAAATATTTCAACTAGAGACTGACCAAAGAACATATGTTTATATGTGTACTAATGTTACTGAAATTATATCTTGACACCCTCTTTCTTTGGAGGATGAGAATTCTAGGTCAGTCTTTTGGCTTATGTATGACAAAGGGGGTCTGGCAGCACAACAAAGCATGCTAGAATTCAGAGATCCAAAAAAATGACACTAGACCAGAAATCAGAGAGAACCAAGGGATTCCAAGTCAGGTGCAAACTCTGAGGTTTGTATTCCTGAACCAGAATGATAGCAAAGCACAAGATAATTACCTATAAAGGGAGCAAAGAGGAGAAAGATCTGATGAAAAGGGCTCAAGAAAGGTTAGGACTGTCTCTGAGAACTGGTCTTTCTAATAATGTTCTTTATAGCAAAGGGGGAAAAAAACATTATTTTGTTCTGATCTGAGATCCAGTGCAGAATCACACATTACATTTAACTATGATGTCTCTTTAGACTTCTTTAATCTAGAACAATTCACCAAGTTTTTGTCTGTTGTGACCTTAGTATTTTTGAAGAGTATAGGTCAGTTCTTTTGTACAATGTCGCTCAAGTTTAGATTTTTCTGATGTGTTATAGTGATTCAATTCATTATGCAATTTGTCAGGAATACTTTAAATGTGATGTTATGTCCTTCTCAGTACATCATATGGGAGGAGAGCATAATGTCAATTTCTTCCATTGCTGCTGATACTAACTTTGATCAATCAGCTAAAATGGTGTTTGCTAGATTTTTCCATTGAAAAATACTATTTTTGTTTTGTATTTAATAAATATCTTGTGGTGATATTTTAATATATTGTTTTTCTTAATACTTTTGCCTTCCAGTTTCAGCATCAAGTAATGATTTTTGCCTGAACAAATTACTGTCGTGACAGTTGCCAAGTGATGCTTTGCTAATTCCAATACTTATTCGTTTATCAGTTGGCATTCTGTTGCCTTTTTTATTACTTCTTTAGTTATGTTTCTACAGAGGGTGCCAAAAATGTATACACATTAACCATATTAAAACTTTAATACTTAATATGTACCAATAACAAAAGTCACATTTGACTTTTATAATTACAAGAGATCATATTACACATTGCTATCATAATTCAACTGAACAAAAAGTAATACATGGATTACATCCCTGAAACTGTGTATATGGAGTTTTTGCACCCCTGGTATATATTCATAAATTCTTATTTTCATTTTAGTGAATAAAATCTGTTAATATCCTATTTTGGGAATCAAGTTGTACCAGATGTAGCCAAAGGGAGCTTCTTCAGGCTGGATGAAGGAGCGTTTTAACATGTTCCCATCACTATATGAGTACATCCTTACTTAAAAAAAAAAAAAAGTTGTGAAAGGAAAGTAATAATTTCCCAGCAAAACAAAAGGATGAGAGAAAAGCTATTCTAGGCAGAGAGAACATCTACATTATAGCAGGAAAATATGAAATAAAACCATGTATTCTGATATCTACAATATTGTCAATGTTCTAAGTGATACAGCAATGAGTGATGAAGCTGAAAAGCAAGCAAGGAAGCGTTTCATTTTATTTTACTTTTGCAGTGCTTGGGAGTTGAACCCAGGGCCTCATACATACTTTGCAAGTGCTCTACTACTGGGCTGCATCTCCAGCCCATTATTTTATTTTTTATTTTGAGTCACAGTATCACTACATTATGCAGGCTGCCTCTCACCTCAAACTTGTGATCTTCCCACCTTAGCCTCCTGAGTCCCTGGGATTACAGGTGCATGCCACTGTGGCTGACCAAGGAAGAGTTTTATATACGATTGTAAGGAAGTGGGATTTTATCCTATGAGTGATAGTCAGCTATTAATATAAATTACAGAGGTAATATTTTGTGACAATCCCATTTTATACCCTTGATGCAGAGATATCCCAGGAATATTTTCCTTTAATATTTTTATTCAGCCCTAGAAAATAAGCAATCTTTTCATCCATGCTAAGTTTTGTCAGAATTTCTATCAGACTCACTATCTTCAATAAATAGAGAAAACTTGTAAAACTATTAAATTGGAGACAGTATGAGAAATTATTTTCAGATATACAAAGTCCCCTATAATCTTGTATCTATGAACTCTACCATTGCCACTGTTTCTGAAAAGCCTTAGAACCAATTTCTCTTAATCAGAGAGATTTATGTGAAAGACTAAATGCTTTGTATATCTGATCCACACATTGCTTGAATGACCAAAAACCCTAACTATTTAAGCTGAATGTACATTATTTTTTATATTTTTATGGTAGCAGTTAAAATTAAGCTAATTTAAATTTGAAATAAATAACATGGTTATGCATGGATCTATTAAAAAGTGTGAATTATTATCCAATAGGTAGTCAGTGTGAGATAAAGAGTTTGTAAATGTTTAAGGCTTAGAGAAGTTCAAGGTCAGAACCAAAGATACCACATTGCTTCCCAACTTTGGACTTTAAATTATTTGGCATTTCTCAAGTATTTACTAGTACCTACCATAAGTATGGGCTGGGATTTAGCTCAGTTGGTAGAGTGCTGCGCTGCAGTCTCTGAGGTCCCGAGTTCAATTACCAGCACCGCAAAAATGGGAGAAGGACCTGGCAATCCACTCCCGAGGCAATCCCAAAACAGTCAGTCATTGAAAACCCTATGAGGGTTGCTATGAGTCGGATACCGACTTGACGGCACCTAACAACAACAACAACAACAACATAAGTATAATAAAGGCACTGTTCTAAAAGTGGCAACAGATATAAAGATTAATAATATGCAGGAGCTGTCTTCAAGTTTACAATATACTATCAGAAGTAAGGCATTTGAATATCTGTAGCATAAGGTGGAGAGTGGATAAGTACCAAAATAAATTATAAACAAGGTAAAAAAGTATTATAGAGATTGGAGAGATTTTTTCTTGGCTAGTAGATACTTGCCCTGCAATTAACAACCAACCAAAAAATGAGAACTGCAAATCTCTGTTGTTAGAGAACCATCAGATAGTTCCCCTGCCCCTTTTGTTCCTTATTATTTATTTTTTTGCATGTATTTCTTTTCTGCTAGGCTATAATGTTCTTCTTGGAAGGGTACATATTACTCTGTGTATCCCTACTTCCTAACTGTGCCTGCTTAATAAAGTGCATTCAATAAATATATGCTGATGGGTATGTGTTATCATGGATAATCAAACTTAACTATTAAAAGAAAACTTCATTTTTATTCTATTACAAAGATATTCAACAGATAAACCCTACACAACTAGAAAGTACAGTTTTCTTCTCAGAATCTAAACTTATTTTAAAAGGACAGTTTTTATAAGATTATATACAACTTGTACCATAAAAGTATAGCATATCAGAGCAATATCAGATCTGAGTGCTATCTATCTATAAAGCTGAATAGAAAGCAGAAGCAGCTATCTCTGACATTCATTTTATTATATCTTATTTACTAAGGCCCAAACTTCAATGAAAATGAGATACAAATAAATTCATATTTCAATTAAAAGTGAGTGATAAATTATATACAATTTTTAAGTGTTTACCTATAATTTTGAATAGAAAATGCTACTCAACTTTAGCACTAAAGTTTTAAATTTTTGTGGTGGTTGTTCATGAGGAGAAATGTCATATTAAGTGTATAAGCAACTTTGTCTGACACAAGAGAGTCTTATAAAGATGTTACTAGTCTTAGAATGAAGATTTCTTGGGGAAATGTCTTTAAGTCAATTCAGTGAACATGTCTGGAACAGCTACTAGAGTTGTGGTGGAAGGACTAAATTTAATAAGATGAAGCAACCAGAAACTTTAGTCTTCTGAGGGAAATATATAATCATTATAAAGTAGTTTAAAGAGATGAGAACTTATTTATCTCACATATCAAAAGCCTAGAGACAGGCAGTCCAGGTTTTGTCTAGCAAACTGCACATTGTCATCAGGGACTTAGACTCTTTTCAAGTTTCCATTACTGTATAAGACTTACCCCTTCACAGTTGAAAAATGATTACAGCACTACTAAGTATCCAGTCATATTCCAGATAGAAAGAAAGCTTTGTTTTATAAAGCTTCTTCTCTTTATATATTTATTTGTAATAAAATTTCTGCCCCATGGACTTCTTTCTACATTTCATTGGCCAGAATTACATCACAGGCCACTCCCAGGTGAAAAGTAAGTAGGAAAGAAGGGGACTGTGAATAGCAGTTAGGACAACCAAGCAATAGTATTTTCAGTTACTCTTTTTGCTATTTGAGCTATATACAATTATAAAGTTCTAATGGTAAGGCCATGAGAGAAGGACCTAGCAGCCCACTCCCAAAATAATCCCAAAACATTCAGCCATTGAAAACTCTATGAATACCAGAGAAGCACTGACATAGTGCTAGACATGGCACATTGTTGGGGAGTGTTTCATTCTGTTGTATATAGGGTCGTTGAGTTGGACCCGATTCGATGGCACCTCACAACAACAACAACAGATGGTAAGGCCAAGTTATTTAAACCTGAAGATATAATACTACAAGAAATCTGTCACTAAATGATTCATGTATTAATTCAACAAATATTTATTTGTATATATTATAGATATATGATTATATATCCATATGTATATGTGTGTTTATATATACACATGGATATGTATATATACATATACATATATACATATATAAGAAATATATGTATATATATGTATATATACATACATATATAAGTATATACTTGTATACATATATAAGAAAAAAGTAAAGTAGGGCAAGGAGAATAAAGAGGGATGGTAGTTATTATTATATATAAGGTATTCAACAAAGGCTTCTCTGTTGAGGTGATGTTTGAGCAGAGACCTGAAAGAAATGAAGAATGGATGATGCTATATCTGAGGGGAAATGGTCTAAGAGAGAAAACAGAAAGCACAAAGGCCCTGAAGAGAGATATATTCAGCATAATCAATTAAAAGAAAGGAGCCATTATGTCTGAAGCACAATGAACAAGGAAAAACATGTTAGGAGATAAGAATAGTAGGAGCAATAATATGTTGGGTCTCATAGGCCCTAACAAATATTTTACCATAAGTGAAATGGACAATTTTTGTAAAGTTGTGAGAAGAGATTAGCATGGTCCGGCTTACAACTTAAAATGATCACTGTTAGTGTTGTGTGGTGAATAAATTGTAATGGGGCAAGGATAGAAACAGAGAGACCAGTTAGCAGGCTATTCAACTTCTCAGGAAGTAAGTGATGACTCCAACTATTGCAGTAGAAGCTGAGGTGGTGAATAATGACAGATTCTAGATATATTTCAAAGGTAGTTTGGATAAGGTTCTGACAAAAAGAGAAGACACAAGGATGACTCCAAGGTTTTTGCCTAATAACTGGTAAAACAGAATTGCTGTTTACTCACTTGGGTCCCACATATGTCAATTTGTAGTGCTATAGGGGCTTGCATGTTGTTTTGTTGCTGAAAGCTATGCCACCAGTATTTCAGATACCAGGAGAGCTACCCATAGTGGACAGATTTCAACTGAGCTTCCAGACTAAAACAGATTAGGGAGAAGGACCCAGCAGCCCACTCCTAAAAACAGCCATTGAAATCCGTATGAATAGCAGAGAAGCACTGTTAAATACAGTGCCATAAAATGAGAACCCCAAGCTGGAAGGCATTCAAGAAACCACTAGGGAAGAGTTGTCTCCTCAAAGTAGAGTCGACCTTAATGATAAGAATGGAGCAAAGCCCCTGGGACCTCCTTTGCTGATGTGGCATGACTCAAAATGAGAAGAAACATAGTGGCTGCAACATTGAACACAAACACAAAATGATCATGTACATGGCACAGTGTTGGGTAGTGTTTCATTCTATTGTACAGAGGGTCTCACTATGAGTCAGATCTGACTGGACAGCACCCAACAATAACATGGGTAACAAAGGAGTTAGGAAATCAAGAGTTTGATTTTGGACATTTCAGTTCATTTAGTTGCCTGTTTCACATCCAAGTACATGTTTCATGGATACAAGTCTGGAAATATATAT
>VMDO01041726.1:0-11003 GCA_007922755.1 Pedetes capensis
ACTTAGATGGGAAACTTAGATGGGAAGGGTGGGAGGAGGGGAAGCATAGGGGAGGGTAAGGGGTAACCTATATGAATAATGTTTATCAAAATGCATATATGGAAATGTCACAATGAGAAGCATGTCAAAATGAATCACATTAAGATGTACATTAAAAATTTCTAAAAACAACAACAACAACAAAAACCTATGAGATTCGATATGACTCGACGGCACCTAACAACAACATTTAGTTTACACCACAAAAGCTATAGTGTCTCCTCTCTCTCAAACCTAAACACCATTCACTTCAGTTGGCATGACACTCCTTCCCTCATCCATCCCCACTTTTGGATCTTCCTTCAAGAAGTATCTTACTGTCACCTCCTGCTGGAACCTGACTTAAGTGTATCCCAGTGATTTCTTCATGTGCCTGTTCCTCTTTTTTGCCGACATTCCACTTTCTTTTGTATTCCAGGTGATGCTTGTGACTTGGACAGGTATGAAGTAGAGTAAATTGCAGTTAACTGAACAAATGAAGGAATATTGAATGAGTATGTACTGCTGTCTGATCTCCCCTTAGAGTTTGTGTCATCCCTGAGGAAACTACAGTATAATATCTCAGAAGGAGACTGGGCTTGGGCTGGAGTTTTCAACGAGAAGATCTTGGATTAGCTACTTAACTTCTTTGTACCTCATCTCTATCAATGCTTGTTGAGTGCATGAACTTCAGTGTGGATTTTTTTGTTGTTGTTCATATGTTGTTCACATTCTTTAGTCCCTGGAAATGCTGACAAGCAAAGTATTGCTTGTCTTATAGATAGGGAACTCTCTCTTCACATATAAATCATGGTATGAACTGACATCATATACACCACAGACCTAGTAAGATTTCACTTGAAAAATAATGATTCAGGTAAATGTCATATGATCATACTAGCATCTACGCTTGTGACAACTAACTGGACGATGGAAACTATAAGACTGTTTTTAAAGACTATGTACTTTGATAGTTTAACTAGTTTGGGGATCCAGTAATGGAAATGAAACAGTGCTGCTTATTCCAAGTGTCTACAATGAATAATTTCTTGGGACAAGAAACAAAGAGAGAAGTTTCCACAGTGATTTCTTGCATCTGCAATCCTAAATCTAATTTAGTATTAGTGCTCCTGACAGGAAAAGAAATTTCAGGGCAGTTACTCACACGTTTGAAGGTTTTATTTGGTTTAACCTCAGAAATAACTGCAGTGGTGGAACTGAGTGCTCTCTGATGCAAGTTTTCTCTCTGAAATAATGGACTCTTGAGTTTTTGCTCTTCCTAAAATTAGGTCTGAGATGCTGTAGGAGCTTCCTGAAGAGTAGCTTTAACTACCTTGTGATGTTAAAACATAAAAAAAATCCCCTGCCCATTTAGAGGGGTATATATTTTTGAAGACATGTAAGAGACTGAGAAATCTCACTGACCATGCAATAGATTTTAATAGGATGGACAGGTTGGCTCATTGGGTTCACATGTCCCCATCACCATGCACACCTGCTGCGAGCCAGTACTGCTCTTCATGCCATGACCACTGAATTATGGTGGAGTTCCACCCATGTTTCAGACACTCTCTAGGAGTTGTTTCCATGTTATTTACAGCATCATCTATCTTTTCATGGTATTTGTCCTTTTCTTTTGAAGCTTCCCTCTGGCCTCTTGTCAAACTATAGTGATAAGCATAAAATAGGAAGCACACACTCATTTTTTCTGTTGGGGATAAAATAAATAGCTAAACAGGAAACAGTCAATCTTATAGCAAACACTACAGGTGTAGTATTACATTGTGTCACAGCACTAGCAAAAGAAGGAGCCCTAGTTTTGGTATGGAATGTAGCTGAGCCCAGGGCTAAGTTATTTTTGTTGTTTTTGCTTATTTTTGCTGCTCTCCTTTGCCTGGTATAGCTCTATGGGAACTCTCAAAGTGCTAGTCTTTATGTAGTTCTTTACAATGTAGGAAGTGCTTCCTACAAAATTGGAATGTCTAATAGAGCATCCCTATTACTCTCGCCTGCAGCGGTAGCCCTGTGGCATCCGATCCTGTCAGATCTCGGAAGCTAAGCAGGGTCGGGCCTGGTTAGTACCTGGATGGGAGACCGCCTGGGAACACCAGAAGCTGTAGGCTTGGGAGAAGGACCTGGCAACCCCCTCCCAAAAATCAATCTGCCATTGAAAACCCAATGCACAGCAGAGAAGCACTGGCAATAGTGTTTCCCTGTTGTACAGAGGGTCGCTATGAGTTAGATACCAACTCGATGGCACCTAACAACAACAATTACTCTCAATGTTATTATTTTATACTTTTCTGATGATGAAACTGAAACAAGGAGGTCTTACAAGTTAGGTAACAGACTCCTTGGAGCACCTTATGATGGTTATTGTCTCACCAACAGTAGTTCTCGGAAACATCAGCATATGTAACTCCACTCTGAAGATGGGCATGAGAAAGTCCAACTAAAATCTTGGGAGGAGATTAAGTACAAGAAGCCCAATGAAGAAGAAGATCTGGAGAGGAGATAATAGGCTATATCTCTGACTCTATACTAGGATTCAAACGTTCAGATTAAAAAGGAAGAGTTGGCAGTTGAGGGGAATCTCTGAGTCATTGAAAAATAGCTGTAGGTGTGTTAAGTAGAATACTTTCAGCCTTGACTGTGGGTCAGCAGGGGCAGGCCAAGATGTCAGATCATGAATTTGGGAACACTGAGTTAAATCTTAGGAATGACAATACCCAGGAGATATAGAAAAGAAAGTATTATGTTTGAACATATGATATGGATAGAAAGTAGAAATATTATTATTTTTAGGAATTCCCAGGCCATTACTATTTTTCCTTCCTTTCTTCCTCTTCTTCTTTCTATTTCTCTTGCTCTTTGCTCCTTCTCACCCTCCCTCACCACTTTCCTTCATTTTGTATCTTTTAGTAGAGCTATTTCACACTGTGCCAGAGACTAGGTTAGGCTCTGGAGATGCAATCATAACTGAGAAAGGCATTTTCAACTCTTTTTTCAATGATGAAAGCTATGTGGCTTACCTCTCGATACTTTTTGCCTAAATTTTTAACTTTTCACTTCAACTAGGCAAATTCACATATTAAGAGTAAAAGAACAATGATTTTGGGTGCCTGTAATGTGCATCGATAACCATCTATGTGTGTGCCCCTTTCTTTTCAGAGAATCTATGTGTTAACCATTCTGAAAGAACTCTGAATAGGACATAGCTGTTTACCTCAATAAGAAGTATTATTATCATAATTAGTATCTGGCATTCACAGTTCATCAGTGAGCATGTTCCCTAGCTCAAGATACAAGTATTCAAAGGACTGGATAGATTTAAGCTTTATCTTCTTCAGCTTGTCACTAAGGCCCGAGTATAGTTTATACACTTGGAAAATACTAATATTCTAATAATGTATGTTTAATTCATTTGATCTCAGAAATTTCAAAATCCCTTGTGTGTAATTTTTCCAAATGATTGCCTATCTCTAAATCACACAGACAACAAGTAAGATTAATTAGCAAAATGAGAAGCTACAATTGGTGGCTAATATCATCTTCCATGCTAATCACTTATCTTGGGAGCTCATTCCAGGAAGCTGTCAGGAAGTGAATTTTCTCTGTGTTTATACCTGGATGTGGGGCTTTGCCAATTAGAGGAAGTGAGCAGCAGCTGGATCTCAGAAAATCCCTACCTCAGTTATATTGGGAAACAGTAATTCTTCCCACTTATAGGGAGACTGTCCCCTGGAGATTCTCCAGGGACTGCTTCCAATTCATTGTATTTCATTTTATGAAGAGAAAGTGACAACTAAGGAATATTTTCCCATTTTACAGATGTTGTTGTTGTTGTTGTTGTTGTTGTTGTTAGGTGCCATTGAGTTGGGTCCAACTCTCAGTGTCCTCATGTACAACAGAGTGAAACACTACCTACCACTGTGCCATGTCCGGCACTATGTCAGGGCTTCTCTATCGTTCTTAGGATTT
Organism: Pedetes capensis; assembly: GCA_007922755.1. Lineage (NCBI taxonomy): Eukaryota > Metazoa > Chordata > Mammalia > Rodentia > Pedetidae > Pedetes > Pedetes capensis. The sequence continues at coordinate 4,000 of VMDO01041726.1, forward strand.
TCAGTAGCTGATTGTTTCCTTGTCCCATTTTTTCAGTGCCAGGGTTTGAACCCAGAGCCTTAGAGAGCATGAAGCAGCACTCTACCAATTGAGTTAAACCATAGCTCCATTTTACAGATAAGGTCACTAAAGTTATTTGTTCTAACTTGAAATTGGGAGCAAAAGTATAACCTATTCTGACTTTACCCTGTAGCAATTCACCAGCTTAACCACAATGTCAATAAAGAGAAAGCAAATATTTATAGTGGCAATGAAATGCACTTTTCCCAGCTCTTCACTTCCCAACCAAACATCTGCCTAATAATGACCATTTGTCTTTTTCTGTGGAGGAAGATTTATTTCAGTAGGATGGCAGTGGAAATCAACTAGGTATGAGAAGATGGACTAGGTAAATTGGATTGTTCTGGGAAACTGAAAACATGTGTCAATGAAGAGGTGGGACAGGACAGGAGATTCTTGAAGAAGAGAAAGTCCTTGATGGGCTATGTATAGGCTAAGGAAAGCCAAGGAAGCTGCTGATAGAGAGTGGAGCCGTAGGTCAGTGTGAGGAACACCAAAACCCCAAGAGAGATGGAGAGATGAGTTGTTCGCCAGACCCTGAGGCTATAGAAGCCTATCATAGTTCTTGGACTTCTTTAAGGTTACTGTCTTAGTTATTACACCAGTGTAGTTTTACATTAACTTATTTGTCATTCCCTAACATTTTCTTCAGCTAGTTTGAGTGAGATTCTGCTCCCTGCAATCAAATTAGCTAGATAGAAACCCTTTCTACAAAAATAAATAACACTCTTCCTTCTCTCAAGGGAACAATCAATGACATTCCTCAGCATCTAGCATAAATCAGGACTGCATTCATCTCTATGGTGAGAAAAAACATAGATGGCTGGCAAGTTTCCCCACTCTCTTCTCTGCCAATTTATTGCTCTCCAATGTCTTTTGGTGGGCTAGGATTTAGCTCAGTTGGTAGAGCGCTGCTCTGTAGTCTCTGAGGTCCTGGGTTTGATTCCCAGCACCACAAAAAACGGGAGAAGGATGTGGCAATCCACTCCCAAGGCAATCCCGAAGCAATTAGCCATTGAAAACCCTATGAGGGTTTCTATGAGTATGACACAACAACAACAACAATAACAACAGCAACAACAACAACAGTCGTCTTTTGGTAACTCAGATGTACATCACCTGAACTCAAAGTCCTCCATTATTAGCTTTTATTCAAGTGAGTAATTTGCAAATGAGTGGTGTACAAAACCTTAGCAAATGGAGATTGAACTGATGTTGTCTGAGGTCTGGGTGGTCACTAATGATCCTGTCAAGTTGCCTCATAGAAGTAGGAGAACTTTACTGATTAGGCCAATGCTGTTTACAAGAGGGCAGGAAGTTGGAACAAAGGAATGAGGGAGGGAGAAAGAGAAAGTGAATGGCCAAGTTATGGGGGTACTTAGCCCTAAGTCATCAGGTAAAATTCCTTGCTCATTAAATTTCTTGATTAACAGGAAGATTGTCACACATAGCAATGCCCTCCTTCAGTACCTTGGGAGCTGAGTCAGGTGTTTCCAGTCGACTTGCGTAATGTCAGTACATCAAAATGTGTCTGTTGGTTACTGGAATCCCTTTGGCTCTGTTGTGTTTCATCTCTCTAAAGTGGTAGGAGAAAGAGGGACCTGGGCTTGCTCAGATTTCTTGAGAAAAGTTCTGAGCTCATTGTTACGAGGGCGGTTTCAGATGGAGGGGGAGGGATGTGGGTTATTACAAATAATCCAGACCTGAAAAAGTAAACATCTCTCCCCATCATGAATTTGTACACAGTGGTATTCTCCTGCTGTGTCCCTGAAATCAGTGTCTGGGATTCGTGCTCTCATTGCCAAATGATGGATCCTGGGTATTTCTGGTAATAAACTACCTGCTGCCTGAGTGGAAGTATTTAAATGCCTGCTGTTTTTCATCATTCTAGTTGTTTTCACCTATGTTTCTCCTGCTAGGAAGCAGTGCTGCCATATGTACAGGGCCACCTGGCAAAACATGTTTGTTTGGGGTTTATTTGGTATTGGGCTTATTTGATAGCATACTAGTTCCAGTGGCTGGGCTTATCCTGACCTTACTTTAACCAATCTAGGAGAAGGCATCATCTTTATGCTTAAGTATATATAATATCTCCTGGGTTCCAATGTAGTGGAAAGGTTAGAGGTCTATTAGTGTGATTAATGTTACTTGAAAATGAGGATAGAATCATAAAAGATACTTTGGATGTTTCAAATCTTGGGGTCTTTCAGTTTTAAGGAATAGGTTAGAGTTTAGGTTCTGGAGTAGATAGGCTTAGGCTTAGATTCTGGCTCTTTTTTTGTTACTGGTTGGCCTGGAGCAAGTCATCTAACTTCTCTAAATCACAGCTTCAGCTTCTTTATTTGTATGATACTAAATGATACTAAAACAGAATCCACTTCATAGGGTTGTCCTGAGGATAAATGAAACAATGCCTGTGAAATCCTTGCCTTATATTAGTCACACAATGAGCATTCAATAAGTAGTTGTTCTTGTAGCTTGTGTCAGATGTGAGCAGCTGGTTACTTCTTATCCTCTTCAATTCCCTTAACCTAGTTTGCAATGATCAAAGTGTTAGCTGTTAGGCAGGACCTGTTACAAAATGGGGACTGCCCATAAGATGGTGCTTTCTTTTTCCCATAATGACCCAGCCCTCAAAAACCCACCAAAACTGCCCAACGGAACCTGGCCAAAATCTGTCCTGGAGTCGACAACTGATGACTACCCCCTTTTTCCTCCTACAGCCTATCAAAACCCTTCACCCACCCTCTTTCTATCCATCCCGATACGAGTTGACAGCTACCCTTCCCTTTTCCCCACCTGCAGCTTATAAAAACCACACCATTTTCTCTTCTGTAGCTATTGCTCTCTATTTTGTTAGAGGCAGCCTTGGCAGCTTCTGTTCAATAAATGTCTGATAGAGTTTGCATGTTTCAATTTCATATCTGACATTAGGTTGTAGAAAAGATGTAAGATTTACTTTCTACTTTCTCCATTAAATATTTTAGGTAAGTGAGCTTTTCAAGATTCAGGCCAAATACAAAACAGTTCAAACGAGTATAAATGCTGGTTTTTGTTGGTGGCACTGCCTTTTAGTAAATACTGTAAGTCCATGAGATATGAAGGCATTTGATAATAATTTTCTGTGTCGTTAAGTGTCTGTTTTGGAGTTATCCTTAGTTTTATATTGGCGAATTTAATTTTAACATTTTTTTCATCTCTTCTATTCCCAGTGGCCATAGCCCGAGTTCAAGGTCTAGGTGTGTAAATAGGATCAAAGATTCATAGATCATTGGTTGAAAGGAACTTAGAAGGTCGTTTATTTTTGTTGTAGGTTGCAGCTTGCTCTTTTGTCATGTTTTGGATATATGCCAGTTCTGGAAAGATCTTATGTTAAGAAGGCCTTATATGAAGTTGAGAAGGTGGCTGTAGATGTAGGGGTGCAAGAAAGTCCATGAAAGCTTGTTGAAGGAATGGGGATGAAAGGGGAAAAAAGCAAAGGAAAGATAGCACGTTTGAGAAATTAGAATATGTAGAATGAAGTTAATGTTTGAATGACACTGCCACAGGACGTTTTTGGGAGGCTTTAGGGATGGGTGTTGTATCACCAAGTTTTTTTTTTTTTTTTTTTTTTTTTTCCGGTACTGGGGATTGAACCCAGGGCCTCACACTTGCATGCTTTGCAAGTGCTGGACCACTGAGCTGCACCCCCAGCCCATTTTTTTTACTTTTTGAGACAGGGTCTCAAAGTTACGCAGACTGCCTCTGGTCTCGAACTTGCGATCCTCTTGCCTCTGCCTCCCAAGCCACTGGGATTACAGGCGTGCGCCACCGTGCCTGGCTTGTATCACCAAGTTTTATGAAGCACACTCTGAGGAGAGCTTAAGCAGCCTCTGCCTCTGAAAGGCCCAGAAGAAGGAGCTCTTCTCTTCCAGGAAGTTATTAAGCCTCTGACTGTTCTGATCAAGCCTTTGTTTCTGACATTATTCCATTATTATTTAGGGACTATATATTTTGTCTCACTTTTTTTTCTAAGTAAAGAATTTGTCTATAAGTTATGAGAGTCACAGGGTAAATGATCACATAATTAATCAAGATATTGTATAGCTATAAAAAAACAGCAATGATGTTAAAAGGTACAGAAAAGAAAAAAGTAAAAATGTACATTCATATTTTCCATCTCAAATAGCGAAATTGGGTAGTTGAAAAGTTGGCCTGTGCATTTTAAGTTTCTGGAGAAATGAAAAATGAAAGTAAGCTTCATTTTAGTCTCTGCAGTCAGACTTAGCCAGATGAAATGCCAAATTAACAGGAAAACTGGCAGCTGTATACAAGCTAATCCTTTTATTTATTAGAGCAATAGAACATGCATAATGCATTGCACTCGTTACTTATAGAGAATCACTCAGTGATAGCAAGATTGAGACCGTGCTAGTGGAAGAACATTTACATGACAGAAAATCTATATGTGTAGGAAAGAAGACATTAATCTGCTAGAATATTAGGAATGTTACTGGGGAGACTGTTGGCTTGAGCCTGCCGAATTACACACCGTGAAGTAATTACTATAGATGCAGCAGGTGGCCTTATAACCAACTCAACTATTCCAACCTAGAAAATTTCCTAATTATAATTGTTCGGATTAGTAGTTTAGTAGAATGCCCAAGGAAGAGAATGAGGTCATCATTATGAGATCCTAAAGAGAAAACTCTGCAAGATAAGCCATTTGACAGAATTGGATCAGCTCACGGGAGGTGATAATTTTGCAGAACTACATATGTTTTTAAAAAAGGAGGAGGGTATAAAAAGAGGTATGTCTTTCAGAAATAGTCATATAACTAATTTAATTCTAAATGCTTCTTTCAAATGCAGGTGAGAATTCAGGGTTTAAATCACCTCAGGGGAAAATATTACCCTGAATTAATACCATAAATTCAAAGCTTCAGTGAGTCTTGTATAATGCAGGCACTTAGAGAATTCATAGCAAATGACAGTCCTTGAGGAAAGTGAAGGAGTGGAGATGGGAGGTAAACATTTTCAGTGTTTGAGTGCCTCGCCTCACACTTTTAAATGTGACAGACTCTTGATTTTTAGAAATATCTCAGAGCATAGTAATCAACTGAAAAGATACACAGGTAAATATTGAGACCCAGCCTAAAGAAATTCATAAACATAAATATAAGGTTATTAAGTCTTTCCATTGATGTGGAGAACCCCAGTGAGCTCACCTTTGGAGGCAAGCCTCTAGATGTTGAGAAGCACAGCTCAAGACATTAACAAAGCTCTTGTGATTCTGCAATAAAGGTAAGATTTTTCTCTCCTTTCAACCACCTGCCAATAAGCTGAATTTCTAATTGTCAAGGCTCTGTCCCTGCGCATGCTTGGGGGAAACAGTTTCTTTTTAAAGCCATAGATAACTTGTTTCTGTCATTTACTTCTCTTAGCTTACTTATAGACATTCCATCCTCACTCATAGATGAGGAAATTGATTTACTGAAGTCACACTTAGTAAAGCAGCTTAAACTAGGATTTGAACCAGGATCTGCCTCAGGCTTTCACAAGGCCCCTTTTAGGATCATTTGCCTTTTACGTTATAGAATGTAAGGTTCTGACTTGTAGTTTCTCTGAAATCATATACTTTATTCCCTGGGTGACAGTTTGGCCTCACTCCCTGAATTTGAGCCTATGAGTATGGTGTCATTATCAAGTTTTTAAACTATGTGAGCAAATGAGGTGCAATAAAGGAAAGAAAAGAACTAAGTTCTCAGACACCATTTTATGTGAAATAAACTGGAAGTTAGAGAGGTAAAAATTCTTGAGAGACCTGGGTTATGTCATAATAAAAGAGCCAAGGTAAGAGCCCAGATTTTGGCCTTTTGCCATCTGTACCTTTTCCATCAGACTCTGTGACCACCATGTACTTTGCATTAAACCAGAAAACTTCATGTATGAATCTAGAAAATCCTTCTGCTCAGCCCAACTCACTGTGTGGGTAACAAGGAAAATTCCTCTAAAGTGGCTTTTTTCTTACTTGGTGTTGCTGGCATCAAGTATAGTTATTTATGTTTTCCATTTGCTACCTGATTTATTTTAGAGACTGACACTTTTACAAGCTGACATCTCAGCATACAGACACTTTTTTTTTTTTACTTTGCTGAATGCAGGCAATGCTACTTATTTGACGCCATGCCGAGTAAAATCTAGTTAAAGATTTCTCTTTGTGCCACAATCTATCACTCCTTTTACAGTTCCTCATCCAGAAGAGTGTAAACTGCCTCCTAATTTTGGCATCTGTTGCCTGCATTTCTGGCTACTCCCTGTTGCTTCCTCAGATCACTCTGTCAGGTAGGCACTGGAGGAGTTCATTGCTACCAAAAAGTATAGCAAATTCAAAATTATTTAATAGTGTTTTGTTGTTGTTGTTGTTAGGTGCCATCGAGTCGGTATCCGACTCATAGCAACCCTCTGTACAACAGCGGAAACACTATTGTCAGTGCTTCTCTGCTGTTCATAGGGTTTTCAATGGCAGATTGATTTTTGGGAGGGGGCTGCCAGGTCCTTCTCCCAAGCCTACAGCTTCTGGTGTTCCCAGGCGGTCTCCCATCCAGGTACTAACCAGGCCCGACCCTGCTTAGCTTCTGAGATCTGACGGGATCGGATGCCACAGGGCTATGGCTGCAGGCTTAATAGTGTTTATAAAGTGCTTATTGGGATAGTTTTGATGGATGAGTGATTAATAGGAAAGTACATGTTAAAATAGAAACTTAATCAGTTACTGTTAGTTGTTAGTTGGTTATTCATTTATGTGTTCCACTGAAAACACATATATTGTTTGGTGATAATACACCAGAAAATTTAGGGAAAAAGTATCTTTTTCCTCAAGGGATTCTCTGTATAGTGAAAAACTGCACAGGCATCTGTTTGCTAAAAATCTGGAATAAGTCACTTTGCCTTCAACTTTGCAT
>VMDO01041727.1:0-10958 GCA_007922755.1 Pedetes capensis
GGAGGAGGAGGAAGAGGAGGAGGAGGAGGAGGAGAAAACTATGAAGCCCAGACTAAACAAAGATGACTGAAGTCTCACATATAATATGAGTTACACAGAGGCAGACAGATTTTTTAATGGTGTTCACCGCTGCTTTAGAGTATGTTTAAATTTTGATTTTTGATACTTTCTAATTTCTGCAGTGGTTATGCAGTGCCATATCTTCATATGATTTTATGTCATGGTTTTTGAGTGCTTTGCATAATTGCTTGGTGAATTTTTTAAAATAAAGGCATTATAATGTTAATGATGCAATTATGTATTCACATTTACAATTCTCAGAGTCTATGAGACAATACTTTCTGGAAAATGTTTTTTATAGGCCTAAGTAAAATTTGAATGTTTTGAATTTACATATAATGCCACTAGTTTCATGTTTAAAGAATGTGGATGTTTTCAATTTTTTAAACAACACCATTACATTCTATTATTTTAGCCTATTTAAGATTTTGTTATTATCATTGCACTTGAATTTGATTGGACATTAATTTATTTCACATAATCATAATCATGGTAATAACATTTTTCAAGTTTTACTACTATGTATTATATAAAAAGATATTCATATCAACAATTAACTTCTTTAATCACAGCAAATTTGAGCCAACAAAGATTGTGGTAAGTTGGCTTGTACTTCGCTGACTAATAAAGTGCTCTTTTTCCCTCTCTTGTTTTATATTTATATAATCTCTTTTATGCATATACATTTATATACACACAATCCATATCTTAATATTTTGCATAATGGGTGTATTTTTGTTTAGTCTTTTTATTCTCAGTACTTGGGAGTTGAATCCAGAGCCTCACAAGTACTTTGCAAGTGCCCTACCACTGGGCTAAACCCCCAGCCAATTTAAAAAAAATTATTTTGAGACAGAGTCTCACTAAGTTTTGCTAGGTGCCTCAAGTCTCAAATTTGTGATCCTCTGGCCTCAGCCTCCCAAGTCCCAAGTTAGAAGATCTGCCAATCATGTCCTGTTTCCTTGTTTGGTTTTGTTCCAATTAACTGTTGTACATCTTCATGTATTTGTCTAGAGTACACTTATATAAGGTAAGAAATGTTGAAGTATTATTCAGCTCTATTTTTCTCCCACCAGAAAACAATATCTTATCCTATTCCTTCATTCCTTTCATGTCCAAATAGCTTATTATTCATTATTTTCATGCCATTGAGTCTTTCGTATTTTTGGTAATTTTAGTATTTTATTATATTTATTGTACTTTTATTGTATTTTAGTATTATTGTATTTTATTCTATTGTATTTTATGATTGTTGTATTTTCTTGTATTATATTACTTTATTTTTAATATTATTGTTCAGATGGTTTGATAGTTAAAATCCATTGTCAACTTGACTAGATTTGTTGTTGTTGTTGTTGTTGTTGTTAGGTGCCGTCGAGTCGACATCCAACTCATAGCAACCCTCATAGGGTTTTCAATGGCAGACTCTTTCGGGATTGCCTTGGGAGTAGATTGCCAGGTCCTTCTCCCATTTTTGTGGTGCTGGGAATCGAACTTGGGACCTCAGAGACTACAGCGCAGCACTCTACCAACTGAGCTAAATCCCATCCCTGACTAGATTTAGAAGCACCTAAAAGGACTAAGGTTTAGGTCAGTTGGTAAAGTACTGCTCTGCGGCCTCTGAGGCCTCAGGCTCCATCTCCAGCACTGCAAAATGGGAGAAGGATGTGGTAATCCACTCCCAAAGAAATCCCAGTCATTGAAAACCCTATAAGGGTCAGTATGAGTCAGGCATGACTTGAAGGCACCTAACAATAACCACCACAAAAGATATATGAGGCTAGAGTTTAGCACAGTTGGTAGAGTACTGCTCTGTGTTCTTTGAGAGCCTGAATTTGATCCTCAGCACCACAAAAATAGGGAAAGGACATGGCAAGCTATTCATGAAGCAATCCGGAAACCACTGAAAACACTATGAGGTTCCACTAAGACTAGGACCCAACTGGGCGGCACCTAACAACAAAAAAAGACATACAAGTCTCAACACTGGGTATGTCTGTGAGGGCATTTCCAGAAAATTTTAACTGAGAAGAGCAAACACCTCCCAAGTGTGGGTGGCACAATTCCATGGCCTGAGGCCCTGGATAGAATAGAAGGGAAAAAGGAAGAAAGCCAACACAGCACCAGTATTCTCTTCTCTCTACTTCTTCACTGCCATGATATGAACTACTTTGCTCTACAAGGCCCCGCTGCCATGATGCACCGATGCTGTGGAAACTTTGAGCTAAAATAAACTCTTCCTTACATTATTTCCCTCAATTACTTTGGTCACAATGACAAGAACAATAACTAATACAAACAGAAACACCTTAGCTAATAAAAACCATTAGCAATCTTATCTGAACTATTTATAGATTTGGTGTCTTTTCTAGATCACCTATTTGTTTTTCCTGTTTATATTTCAGAATATGAGACAAGAATACCAGACTTTATGCTGTGGTTTGTGTAAGTGTCTCTCTAAGATCCATGTGTTGAAGGCTCACTCACCTGTGACTTCATTGGGAGGTTATGGGACGTTTAGGAGGTTGAGCCCAGTGGGAGGAAGTTAAGTCATTTGGGTCATGCTCTTAAAGTAGTTTTTGGGACCCAGCCCTTTCCTTTGATTTTTCTGTGTCCTGTTATAAAGTTAACACTTTCCTGGCCATAAGCTCCCACCCTGACACACTGATTTCCTGCAGGAACAAAAGTAGTGGAGCCAAGTGGCCATAGACTGAAGCCTCCAAAACCATGAGTCTAAAGAAACTTCCATCTTCTTAAGTTCATTTACTCAGATATTTGTTATAGTAACAGAAACCTAACTTTACAATTGAGTGTATCATTCAATTGATAGAAAAAAGAACAAAAATCAACATAAGCAAAAAAAAAAAAAAAAAGCAAAGAACCAAAAAAATATATTTTCTTAGCAGAAAAGGAAAATAACAAAACTTATCTGATAGACTTCAGGAATGTTTCATTCACATGACTAAAAGTAAGAGTAATGTCTGTCTGTCTGTCTATCTGTCTCAGCTTTGTTTTCTCTGTTTTGAATTTACTTTTAGATAAATTCTCCTCTTTTATTTTAGAAGAATTTCCTGACAGGATAATGGTAGCAGTTCCACACCATCTTTTCAGCTTGAAATTCATTGAAAAAATTGAACACTCCCACTGTCTGAAAAAGGCAGATAAAATTTCCAGGTTTTACTTTTATTGGCCTAAATTGGGCATCTGACCATTGTTGACCAATTTGCTGTTGCCTGGGAATGGGCTATGTTGAGTGACTTCTGCCAAAATGGGTTTACCCTGTAGCCTGGAGAAAGATCTGCTGGCTTCAAATCTGGCTTGAAAAAAGGAACGTGAGCACGCCATTTCACTGGGTTATAAAAGTAGCAAATGTTCTTTAAGATCATACAATTCCTTGGATTTTTGTTGTTTGTTTGCTTTGTTTGTTTTGTTTTATATTTATCTTTTTGACTAACTTTTGACACTGACATATAAAATAACATTAATTTTGGGGATATGAACTTACAAAGAGAAATCTTTTGAAAGATGAAGTCGTAAGAAACAGATTTCCTTGGAGGAAACTATGCCAAAGTTGCTTAACATCCATGACTTATCCTTTGTAGTATAGAGTTATCCCTGGAAACATGATTCCCTGCTCACAGATTAATTTCCAGTCTCTCTCTGTTTATGCATATTTGGCCCTATAACTGGTTCTCCCTAATAGAATAGTAAAGTTATGTATGTTACTGTGATCTTGGGGTTTTTAAGAAGAGTTTGTGCTGTTTCCACTACCTCTTCTTTTATCTACCATCTGGATACAGAAAACTCTGAGACACTAAAAGAATTGAGAGTCATAAAACAGAGGCAACCTGTGTTCCTGAACCACCATGTGGAGGTATGCCACCCCAACTGGAAACACCTGCAATGGACTATGACATAAGGGACAAATAAAGTTTTGAAAAGTGAGGGTTTAATTATGGAGTACCTGCTGGTACTCTAGCTAATACAAAATCAAATTAGGATGGGATAATTTCTGCACTAGCTCTTTATAAGTATCTCTGCTCATTCTGTTATTAACACATTACTGGGAGAATGAACAAGCAGGAGATTCTTATTTCTTTTTAAAGTATTTCTTTTCTTTTGAAATGGAAATGAAACTGATTTTTAAAATGAATTCCCTAAAGAATAAGAAAAGCTTTCGTTTTACCATACATGCCACTATAAATAGAAATTACTATTTTAAATAATTCTCTCAGCATTCTACATACTACTAACTTAAAATTATCTTGCCTTACTTTAAAGGAAATTCCAGACAGATGGCAGTAGTGTAGAACAGAGTAAAATTTAAATATGTGCAGGGATTTCTGAATGATTATGATTCAGAATGTCTCAAAACAAAAATATGAAAGGAGAGTTGTGAACAATGACCCAAGAAATTTGACAAAGGTCAGATTGTGAATGACACTGGAAGGAGTTTATATATACCCTAAGGACAGTGGACACAGTGATGGATTTTAAGCAGAGTCAGGATGGTGTTTTAGTAAGCTCACTATGGGCTTTCATTGAAAGAAAGCACAGTAAGAATTCTTCTCTCTGAAACCAAATGAAAACACAGTAAACAAAGGATAGAATATGCATCAAAAACATTATAAAAACCTGCCCAATTGTGAACCTTAATCTGTTGCAATGAACATTGGTCAAATAAGAAAGCTGAAAATGAAGTCATGCTACAGAGGCCTTGACAAGACAAATCTTTAACAGGGATACTAGAAATACCTTGTTAAGATCAACATATTCTGGGTGAATGGAAAAACTCTCTTTAACATTGCAGAATATTATTAGTCAGGTGGTTGAATAAAGAAATAGGTAGACACTACATTTTTACAAGTATGAATTCAGGATGGAGGGTGATGAATTAGTTAGTTTTGCATTACTGTAACAAAGTAGCTAAAGCAGGTTAACTTTATAAAGAAAAGCAATTTATTAGCTGACAGTTTGGGAGCCTGGATGTCCAAACAGAAGAGTGCTGGCTTTCCCCACAACTGCTGGTATGAATGCATGCAGGAGGAAAAGACTGCATCTGAAAATAGGAGCCAGAGAGACAGAGTAGCCCAGACTCAGGTTTTTGTAACAACCTTCTCATGAGAGCTAGGCAGAGTCCACAGAAACACCTCAGTTTCTTTTAGGGGTGCATCCCCATGACCTAGGGATCACTACTAGGCCATACCTCTTGAAGTTCCATGGCATCTCCCACCACCACCACATGCAGACAAAGCTGCCTACACAAGACCCTTCAGGGTATAGACAACATCTGAGCCACAGCAGATAGGAATCACTTCTTCAAGTGACTTCCTTATTTTAGCTGGAGAGACATAAACTCCAAATGTCCTCAAAAAGAACCGTTGACATAAATGGCCTTATTTCTACCTAAATAATTCCCTGTTGGCCCACAGAAAATCCAAGCTCCTGGGGCCAACTCTTGGTGATAAGTGTTCAGAGACAATGTAAGGAAATCCACCAGCTTCTGGGCCTTACTTATTCTGTTGGCCTCTCTTCTTTGCTGTTTGTCCTGAAATGTGTGAGGCATAAAAAACAGCCCAAAATGCGTAATGAGCATAAGAGATCTTCATGGGACCGAATGTAAAGATATTTCAAACGAGGAGTAAAACAATCACCAGAAATGACCAGAAAAAATATATAATGAAATCAAGCATAATACATCCAAAATTATTTCACAAAATATGGTTGTACTTAAGATAATTGTTTTGAAAGAGGCTTTACTTGAGATAAAAAGTCCAGTTAGGAGACTTTTTAAGCAATCTGGACCCATCCTAAGTCAAGATGCCTGAACTAAAGAAAAAAAAATTAAAAAAAAGCACTGTGCAGGCCATCATAGTTTGCCCTCATTTGGTGGGTGTTTGTGCATGTGAGACATGGGTTCCCATTTACCACTTCTCAAGACTCAGCTTTCTGAAAAGTGTAATAAGAGTAAAGAAACTCTTCCTTTTGCTTCAGCAACTAAGGTAACATTTAATTATCACAAGCCAATTAAAACACCAAACCAAAGAAATGCAGTATCTTTATACAAATGAACAATTTGCAGATATGATTGTTTCTCTGGGGCATGAAGAAGTACAATGTCTCCTTGGCCCCAGCTTGTCCAAATCTTCCAACCACATATGTAAGGCCACATTTCTTTTAATGAAAGATATTCCATTCCCTCAAATACTTCACACTTGTCTTAGAACCAACTCTTCTGTGATTAGATTAATTTAATATTCCATAATATTTGATCTATCATTTTCTAATCTTATTGAAAAACAAGAGAACACACAGGGCTTGGGGGAGAGAGAGAGAGAGAGAGAGAGAGAGAGAGAGAGAGAGAAATCCTGTTAGATATTATGAACTGCTGATAATTTTGCCTCCCTACAGCTACACAGCTTCTAGGGTGGTCCATATATATACTCTATGATACATTCTGAAACTCTTGGCATGGTAGAAATGATCTTCTGTGACTGGATTCTATCTTACTGGGTGAGAATTATCTTTGGATAATTATTATTCTGAAGTTTATGATCTAGCAATAAAGAACTCCTTATGATTCCCTTCTATGGATTCACTTATTATGTCCCCAAGGACGTGTCATACTATTTTTCACCTACCTTGATTTGCTTTATCTGGACTGTCAACTCCATTTCTATTTTTTCAGTTGTCTATAGAACTCTATCATATAGTTTAATGTTCATGCCAGATGCCAGTAACACCAATATGGCTGCCCTAATACAACAACTGGGCTTTTCATGCACTCCATCATCCACTATCACCCTCACCACACACACACACACACACACACACACACACACACACACACACACACTTTCAACACACTTCTATACACACAGAAGTCCAGCTGGATTCAATGATTTTGTCCCTATTCTGTGGTCTTTTACTATCTTATTTATATCTTATGTATATGTCGATAGGTACATTTAGAACATTCTATGGACCCGAATCAATGACATTTAATAACAAGAACAACATCATCTATTTTTATTTGTATCTCTGATCTTGTGTCCAGATTGCCTTCAAGAAAAGGGACTATCCTATTGTTGCTGTTGAATCTCTAAGTTGCAAAAATAAGCTGTGGTGCTTAAAAGATGTTCATTGCTGAGGGAAAACACAAACACATGGGAAAGACTAAATGAGAGAATGGAAGAATGAATAAACAAATGTGTTTGTAAAGAGCATTGTACTCTTGTCCAAAGTTACATTTCACATCATTCAACTTATACACATCAACTGCATTCTAAAACTATCACATGGAAATTTTCAGAAATAAACAACCCATAAGTCATAAATAAACATCAACAAAACAAAAATCCTTACAACTGGGTCAGCATGCAACTTCACATTAAATGGAGAAAAGATTGAGGTTGTCCAAGATTTTGCTTTGCTTGGCTCTATAATCAACACCCGTGGAAGCAGCAGTCAAGAAATCCGAAGACGCATTGCTCTAGGAAAAGCTGTGGCAAAAGACCTCTTTAGAGTATTGAAAAGCAAAGATGTCACATTGAAGACGAAGGTGCGTCTGACTCATGCCATGGTATTTTCAGTAGCATCATATGGTTGTGAAAGCTGGACATTGAACAAGAGAGACAGAAAAAGAATTGATGCTTTTGAATTGTGGTGCTGGAGACTGTCTGTTGAACCTTAGACTGCCAAAAGAACCAACAGATCTGTCCTAGAAGAGGTACAACCAGAGTGCTCCTTGGAAGCCAAAATGGCCAAAGTGCGTCTTACATATTTCGGACATGTAGTCAGGAGAGAACAATCCCTGGAGAAGGACACCATGTTTGGAAGAGTGGCAGGTCAACGGAAAAGAGGAAAACCCTCCACCAGATGGATTAACACAGTGTCTGCAACAATGGGTTTAAACATAAATAAGATGGTTTGCCTGGCACAGAATCAGCAAGTGTTTCGATCTGCTGTACATAGGGTCGCTATGAGTCGGACTTGACTCGACAGCACCTAACAACAACAACAAGTCATAAATAACATTTCTTATAGGATAGTGTTATAATTGTTCTCTTTTATTACTAGTTACTGTTGTAATCTCTTACTATGCCTAATTTATGAATTAAAACATTCTCCATATGTATATAGAGGACAAAACATAGTATACAGAGGACTGGATAATGTCTTGAGTTTTACTTATTTACTAGCTGTCTTGAAACATGTCTCATATTGGTAAGGGGAATGCTTGAATCAGAAACCCTGTAATTCTCTATAGCTGTGGGAAAACATGAAGAGAAGTAATACCTTTCCTATTTTCTGCAAAAGTTGCCACATTCCAAGAATTCTTGAGTCATTTGGACAGTGTTATTAACAAATTTTATGAAGAGTTCAACATGTTTCTTTGTGAGAGTGTCCAATATATACACCAGCTAGTCCCTGAAGCATCCATGTGTTTATGTTTTTATATGAGGAACAACTGTCTTGCAGAAGACATTTCTTTAGAATAAACAGCTAGCAGGTATTAATGGGATTCTGATACCTGAATCCATCAGCACCATCCAGGAGGATATTTCTCTCCCCAAATGCCCTGTTGAACAACTGTCATTTTTTAAATGCAGTACAATTTAAATAAATTGAATTTTAATTTCAATACAGTTCACTGAAAAATAGATCAATATGCCTACATCGAGCAAGACAATAGGAACTGGTTGTGAGTGCTAGGAGTCTGTGTTTTCACTTGATCCACTGTCAGCAAAAAGATTTGACATAAACTGTTTTTTTAGTGAATAGAACATTTGTTTATGGACTATTTTCATTTTATAACACACGGCAGTTCTGTTGGTTTTGCCTTTGGTTAAAGATAGTGATTAGCTAAGACTGGCTGACATAAGATAGGGTCAGAGGAATATTAGCAAAGGGTGAAAGTTTCCATTAAAGACACTGATTCTGCTCCTTTCTAGTTTACAGATCCTGAGAAAGCTATTTAGTGACTCATTCCTCTTCCTCCTTTGCTCCCTCCTTCACTCCTTCTTTTCCTTCTTTCCTCCCTCTTTTCAGGAGACATTTTTGAGCTCAGTCCATACCAGCACTGGAACACAGGGATTCCAAAAGCAAATAAACTATGATTTCTGCTTTGTAAGGTTTTTTCTTTTCTTTTCTTCTGCAGTAGTGGGGTTGAACCCAGAGCCTCACACTTGCATGCTTTGCAAGTGCTGGACCACTAAGCTGCACACCCAGCCCACGTTTTTACTTCTTTTTTTTTTTTTTTTTTTTTTTTTTGAGACAGGGTCTCACTAAATTGCCCAGGCTGCCTCTGATCTTGAACTTTCGATGCTCATGTCTCTGCCTCCTGAGTCGCTGGGATTACAGGCATGTGCACCACCACACCCAGCTTTGTAATAGCTTTTCAGATAAACAAGGATGAAACTATCTACCTTGAAAGATTTATTGATAAGAGAATAAAACACGTGACTGTAGGAGGTTCTCAAAAGTGGGAGCTATTTGTTTCTCTCTGCCTCCCCTCCACTCTCTCTCTTCCCTTCTCTCTTTCTTCTCCTTTCTTCTTCTCCCCTCAACTCAGTGTTTTGCATTTGGTTACTTGATACTCTAGAAAAATTTTTAACATCTTTTATGCCTAGGAAAAAATATATATTTCAGAATTTTCAATGTTCCGCTAATTAACACTTTGATAGTGAGAAATGATTGCTTGGGGAAAGTTTGGGACCTGAGTTTAATGCTGGGGCTAGGGTTTAGCTCACTTGGTAGCGTACTGCTCTGTACTCTCTGAGGCTGTGGGTTCAATCCCCAGCACTGCAAAAATGGGAGAAGGACCTGGCAACTCATTTCTGAAGTAATCTAGAAAACAATCAGCTACTGAAAACCCTATGACTAGCAGAGAAGGATTGATATATTGCCAGGCATGGCACAGTGCTGGGGAGTGTTTCTTTCTGTTGTACATTTCCTTCCTCGCTATGAGTTGGGCCTGACTAAATGACACCTAACAACAACATTAACAAGTTTAATGTAAAGATTTGGTATCAAAGGCAGATTTATTAACACCAAACATTTATTTTCCATTCAGTAGATTGGGATCTGAATTTTTATTTCATAGGATCTCAAAATACAAGGGAGTTTACAGAATATTATAAGGGAGGAACTCAAGGCCCACAGAGTACTTATGGTATAAAGAAAATGACAGACACGCAGCTCATCAACCAGGTAAACCAAGACAGCAAGGAGCCAATGTACAAGGATGATGTGCTAGCAAAACTGAAGCCCACAGATGAGAATCTATAAGAGCAACACCAGGTTGCACGTGGTGCTTTAGTGGGCCCTCATGTCAGGAAAGAGACTATGTACGTTTAATTATTACATTGTCAGTAATTGTCAATCCTCAGGAGGCCAGGGTCAGTTAAATGATTTCTACAGTCTCCATACTTACTTCATTCCCAGTGTAAAGTCCAATGAAATTTCAATGAAGTTGTTTCTATAATAGCAGCAGTTAGAAAACAGGTGATAATGTAAGCAGCTGTTTCATGGCCAAACACTGAGGACACACAGCCTGCCATGTGAGGCCAGGATTTAGTCTCTGGTAGCTAAAGTCAGACTTAGAGATCATGATCTGAAATCTGCTAAGCAAATTGTTCTTATTTCCTTTTCCTAATCCTTAAAGCCTGCAGCCATAGCCCTGTGGTATCCGATCCCGTCAGATCTCGGAAGCTAAGCAGGGTCAGGCCTGGTTAATACCTGGATGGGAGACCGCCTGGGAACACCAGAAGCTGTAGGCTTGGGAGAAGGACCTGGCAACCCCCTCCCAAAAATCAATCTGCCATTGAAAACCCTATGAACAGCAGAGAAGCACTGACAATAGTGTTTCTTCTGTTGTACAGAGGGTCGCTATGAGT
>VMDO01041728.1:0-10993 GCA_007922755.1 Pedetes capensis
TTAAAGAACACACATATATTATTAAATATGTGCTGTTTATTCTATGTCAGCTATACCTGTACAAAGCTATTTATGTATAAAATATATGACATATTTAGCATAATAGCATTAGTGACATTATTATTATTAGGTGCCCTCGAGATGTATCCAACACATAGTGATACTCATAGGGTTTTCAATGGCTGATTATTTCAGGATTGCCTTGGGAGTGGATTGCCACATACTTCTGCCATTTTGGTGGTGCTGAGAATCGAACTGGGGACCTCAGAGACTGCAGAGCATCTCTCTACCAACTGAGCTAAATCCCAGCCTGACTTATAATTAGCCTACAATAAAAATCACAAGAATAAGACACACAAATTTATAAGTTTTGACATATACATATACCGCCAAATCACAATGAACATAATGAATATATCCTTCATAAACCAAAACAACTTTTAGTAATAGTTGTTTCCTGCCCACTGTAGCCCCCTAAATACTGTAGATTATTTTGCCTTTTCTACTCCTTTGTAAAATTGACATCTTATAGTACATACTCCTTTTTTCTCCTTTTTGGCTTCTTTCACTCATCAAAATGGTTGTGAGTTTCAACCATGTTGTTGAACGTAACAATACTCCTTTTTATGACTAAGTTGTTGTTAGGTGCCATGGAGTTGAGTCTGACTTGTAGAAACCCTAACTACAACAGAATGAATCACTACCCAACACTGCCACACACACAGTTCTTTTATGTTTGCATTGTTGCAGCCACTATGTTTCTTCCCATTTTGAGTCATGCCATACCAGCGAAAAGAGATCCCAGGGGCTTTACTCCATTCCCATTATTAAAGATGAATCTAATTTGAGGAAATAACTCTTTCCCTGTCATCTTTTGAATGCCTTCCAGCCTGAGGGCTCATTTTTTCTAACTATATTGGGTAGTTCTTCTCTAATATTCGTAGGGTTTTTAATGGCTAATTGTTTTGGAATTGGATTTATGGGTCCTTCTTCTGTCTGTCTTATTCTGGAAGTGCAGTTGAAACCTGTCCACCATGGGTGGTCCTCCTGGTATTTGAAATAACGGAGGCATAGCTTTCAGCATCACAGCAACATGAAAGCACCACAATACTACAAGCTGACAGACACATAGGAGTGCTATTACGTATTGCTCCATTACATGGCTATATCAGTTTGCTCATTCACTCATTTGTTGATGAACATTTGTGTTATTTCTAGTTTTGAGCCAAAATAAAGCTGCTATGAACATTCATGTACAAAGTTTTTGAATGCAAATATATTTCCTGTTATTTTAAATAACAAGTAGTAGAGTGGCTAGATCATATGGTAGAGCATATAAGTATTTAATTGCATAAGAATCTGGTAAACTAATTTCTTAAGTGGTTGTTCGATTTAAAAAGCCCCATCATTACTATATGAGAGATTTGGTTCCTTCAAATACTTACTAGTACTTGATATTGCCTGTCTTTTTTATGATAGCTGTCTCTATTAGGTGTGTAATATCTCACTATGGTTTTGATTTGCATACCTTAATTGGTAGTGAGATTTAACATACTTTCACATAATAATTTGGCATCTGCATAACCTTTCATTGAGATGTTGCTTTATGTCCATTGTCCATTTTCTAGTTGTGTTCTTAGTGTTCCAAATAAAATATCCTAGAAGAGTTTTGTGAATGCTTTCTCTTAGTCTCTGTCATGTCTTTTCTTCCTTTTAATATATTTTGAAGTTTATAGAGAAGAATGCAGAATATAATTCAAATAAATTAGAGTTATATTTTACAAAAGTTTTGATAATTTAAGCACAAATTTCCAGAAAATTAGTGTTTAATTATATGTACAATATATATTATTTATTTATAAGTAATTCAAAACAAAATAGTCTCTATCTGTTGCCAGAGTTGCTAAGTAGCTAGCCATGTTTTATATTCCACTGACAGAAGAGTTGATAATAAATCCCATAGCCAATCTTCAATCTTCAATCTCAAAGCCACCATCAGCTAGTGCAAATACTGAACTATGTGGGATCCTCTTTCTTCCCTTACACTGTTATTTCCTTGAGAGAAAGGCACAAATTTTTCATCATTTTATAACCAGTATCTGGAGAACTGCCTAGTGCATAGTAGTGGAACTATCAATATTTGTGAATTACATTGAATTTATCAGTATAATTGTTGTTGCCATTGTTAGGTGCCATCTAGTTGAGTCAAACTCATAGTAACGTTATGTACAATACAGCAAAACACTCCCCAACACTGTGCCATGCCTGGCATTATGTTAGTGCTTCTCTGCTATTCATAGGGATTTCAATGGTGGATTGTTTAAGGATTATTTCAAGAGTGGGTTGCCAGGCTCTTCTCCCATCAGTATAATAGCAACTTTCAATTTGTGTTATAAGGACATTAGGTGTTCAGATTTAGGCCTTCAGTAAATTTTGATTGTAACATGCTGTATTGGTTGATGGTCAGGCAATAGGTATGATAGTTACTTTCTGTTAGCACCATCTGAATTTTTTAAGATCATCATCATAATCGAACAGAAAATTTCTTAACAGATTGGTACTTTAAAAAAAGTAGTATGAAATAGGAAAATCCACTGCAAACCCAACATATTCCATAACATTTTCTACTTTCCATAGAACAGAGAATACAAATGGTATTCTGGGAGAAGAGACATATACTGCATTGCTTTTTTTATAGTTTGTTTGTTTTTTGAAAATTTTTAATGTACACCTTAATGTGATTCATTCTGACATGCTTTTCAATGTGACATTTCCATATATGCATTTTGTTGTACATTATACATATAAGTTCCCCCTTAACCTCTTGTGTGCTTCCTCCCCCTGACCCCCCCCACCAAAGACTTCTTCATTTACTTATCTTTTTATGGTAAGACTTTTCTATATATCCTTGGGTTCCATTCTGTTTAACATAGAAACTTATTCTGTAGTGAACTTTCTTTTTATATTGTCAGAACAATTACATGAATTTTCTACACAATCTATAATAATACCACTCTTTGCTTTTTTAAAATTATGTTTGGACCTTTGTATAGGACTTTTTCCTTCTTATAATTTTGATTCAGCCCCCACACATGAGTGAAATCATGTGGTATTTCTCTTTCTGAGCTTGGGTTCGTTCACTTAAAATAATTTTCTCCAATTCCATCCATTCTGCTGTGAATGGCCTTATTTCATTTTTTTTCATTGATGAGTAGTATTCCATTGTGTATACATACCATAGATTTTTTATCCATTATTCTGTTGAAGGGCACTTTGGTTGATTCCATATCCTTGCTATTGTGAGAAGTGCTGCATTGAACATGGAGATGCAGGTGTCTCTGTGGTATGATGACACATCTCCCTTTGGGTAAATTCCCAATAGTGTTATAGCTGGGTCATATGGTAGATCTATTTTTAGTTTTTTAAGATACCTCCATATTAATTTCCACAGTGGTTGGAACCAATTCACAACTCCACCAACAATGTAAGAGTGTTCTCTTTTCTCTGCAACCTCACCAGCATTTGTTGTTATTTGTTTTATTGGTTTTGGCCATTATTACTGGTGTAAGGTGAAATCTCAGAGTTGTTTTAACTTGCATATCCCTAATGGCTAGGGATATTGAGCATTTTTCCATGTGTTTTGTGGTTTTATGGACCTCTTCATTCTCAAATAGGACTGAAGACATCTGGTACAGAATAGAAGTTCAATTCTCAAACTGTCTATTCAGTTCCTTTGCCCATTTGTGTATTGGGTTATTTGTTTTCTCGGGAATTTTTTTCCTAAGTTCTTTATAAATTCTGGTAATTAGACCTTTGTCTAAAGTATAGGATGAAAAAATTTTTTCCTGTTCAGTGGGGTTTTCCTTGACCCTGTAAATTGTTTCTTTTGCTGTACAGAAGCTTTTTAATTTCATGTAATCCCATTTATCTATTCTTGTTGCAATTTCTTGAGCAATTGGGGTCCTATTAAGCAAATACTGTCCTATGCCTACATGATGGAGTATATTCCCTATCTTGTCTTCTATTAGTTTTAGACTTTCTGGTTTTATGTTGAGAACTTTTATCCATGTTGAGTAACTCTCATGCCTATTGAGAGATGTGAGTCAGATTTCATTTTTCTGCATGCAGATGTCCATGTTTCCCAGTGCCATTTATTGAAAAGGCTGTCCTTTTTCCAGATTATTTGCTTTGCTCCATAGTGGAAAGTCTGGTGGCTATAGGTGTGTTGAGATATTTCTGGTTCTTCTATTCTTTTCCAAATGTCTTCAGGCCTATTTTTGTGCCAGTACCAAGCTGTTTTTACTACCACTGCCCTATGGTATAGCTTGATGTTAGGGATTGTGATTCCACCTGCATTAGTTTTGCAGCTTAAGAGTGTTTTTGCTATACATGATCTTTTGTGATTCCATATGAGTTTTTGGATCATTTTTTCTATTTCTGTAAAGTCAGTTAGTGGAATGTTAATGGGGATTGCATTAAATCTGTAGATTGCTTTTGATAAAATAGCCATTTTTATTATATCAATTCTACCTATCCAGGAGCAGAGAAGGTCTTTCCATTTTTCAGTGTCCTCTGCTATTTCTTTCTCTAAAGTTTTGAAATTTTCCTTGTGGAGGTCGGTAGGGTCTTTGGCTGGATTGATTCCAACATATTTAATTTTCTGTTTGGCTATCATGAAAGGTAATTTTTTTCTGAAATTTCCTTCTCTTGCTGTTTACATTCGCTGCAAAGAAAAGCTATTGATTTTTGCTTGTTGATTTTATATCCTGCCACTTTGCTGAAGGAGTTGATTAGATTTAGAGGTGTTCTGGTTCAGATTTTGGGGTCTTTTAGGTATAGAATCATATCATCTGCAAATAAGGGTAAATTTGACCTCTTCATTGCCAATCTGTATCATTTTGATTTTTTCTCTTTTCCGATTACCCTGGCGAGGATGTCAATTACTATGTTAAATAGGAGAGAAAGGTCATCCTTGCCTTGTTTTAGATCTTAGTGCAAATGGTTTCAGTTTTTCTCCATTTAAGATGTTAGCTGTAGGTTTGTCATAGAGGGCTTTTATGATATTGAGGTATTTGCCTGTTATACCTATCTTCTCCAGCATTTTTATTATTAAAAAGGTTTTGCAATTTTTCAAAGGCCTTTTCAGCATCCACTGAGATGATCATGTACTTTTAGTTAGCCAGTCTCTTGATATGTTGGATTACCTTAACTGATTTCCATATTTGAACCAGCCTTGCATCTGGGGTATAAATCACACTTGGTCATGGTGAGTAATCTTTTTAATATGCTGCTGGATTCTGTTTGCCAGAATTTTATTAAAGATTTTCACATCTAAATTCATAAGGGAGATGGGTCTATAATTCCCTACCTTAGATGAATCTTTTTCTGGTTTAGGTATCAGGGTGATGGTAGCTTCGTAGAATGAATTTGGGAGTTTTCCCTCCTTTTATATGTTTTTGAATGATTTGAGGAAGACAGGTATTATATCTTCTTTAAAAGTTTGGTAAAATTGTGCTGTGAACCCATCAAGACCTGTGCTCTTTGTTGGGAGACTTTAATTACCTTTTCTATTTCTGTATATGTAATGGACTTGTTTAGGTCAGTTATGTACTTTCTGGGGTTAGCTTTGGTAAGTCACATGTGTTAATAAATTTATCCATTTCTTCACAATTTTCATATTTTTGGGAAAACAATCTCTCATAGTAATCCCTGGCGATTTTCTGTATTTTGTTGGAGTCAGTGGTTTTGGACCCATTTTCTTTTCTAATCTTCACTATGTGATTTTTTTCCTTTTTCTTTTTGATGAGATTGGCCAGAGGAGTGTCTATTTCATTAATCTTTTCAAAAAACCAGCTCTTAGTCTCATTACTTTTTTGAATTATCTCTTTAGATTCTAATTGAGATATTTAGCCCTTTATTTTTGTAATTTCTTTTTGGATTCTCCTTTTAGGATTGATTTGTTGTTTTATTTATAGTGTCTTAAAATTTGTCATTAGGTCATTTATTTGGCTCTTCTTTACCTTATTGATGAAGGAACTTAATGCTACAAACTGCTCTATTAAAACTGCTTTTGCTATATCCCATATGTTTTGGTAGGATGTGTTTTCATCATTATTTGATTGCAGGAATTTTTTAAATTCCATTTTTGTTTCATCAACAACCCAGTAGGCATCCAACAGTATATTATTCCATCTCCATGAGTTTGTAAAATTTCTGGAATTATTCTTGATCTTGAGCTCCAATTTTATTCCATTGTGGTCTGATAAGGAACAGAGGATAATTTCTACTTTTTTGTATTTGTTGAGGGAGTTCTTATGGATTAATATATGACCTATCTTAGAAAACATTCCATGTCAAGCTGAGAAGAATGGGTATTCCTCATCGTGTGGATGAAATGCTCTTAATATATCTGTGAGATCCAAGTTGTTTAGGGTGGAGGTTAGATTAGACATTTCTCTGTTGATTTTTCATTTTGATGACCTGTCTCTTGACAAAAGTGGGATATTGAAGTCTCCCATTTTTATTGTTTTTTGTCCAATAAAGTTCTTAATATTCCATAAAGTTTGTCTTATAAAGCTACATACAGCAGTGTTTGTGGTGTAAATATTTAGGAGTGTTATTGGTTTCTGATGGATTGTTCTTTTTACTAAAATGTGGTGTCCTTCTTTGTCTCTTCTAATTAGTTTTTGATTGAAATTTAATCTATCAGATATTAGAATTGCAACTCCTGCTTTCCCCCCGCCCCTGCTTGGTATATTGTTTTCCAGCCCTTAACATCTCAGTCTATTGCAGTCTTTGTGAGTTAGATGAGTTTCTTGAATACTACATATTGAAAGTTTATGCTTTCCCATCAAATTAGCTAGTCTCTCTTAATTGGTGAGTTAAGACCATTTACATTAATAGTTATTATTGAGTAGTATTTATTGTTATGCATCTAATCATTACATGTTACTGGTTTATGACTCATGGTTGCTTTGTTCCTTTGTTGGGTTATACTCATCTCAGCTAACCAAGTGTTTGGTTTCCTATGTAGGATTGTCTTATCTCTCCTAGATGTGGTAATTGATTTTAAATCCTCTGTGGGGCTGGTTTGGTAGTTGCAAATCATTTAAATGTATTGATATCATGAAATGTCTTATACTCTTTTTCTATTTTCAAAGATAATTTTGCTGGATATAGTAATCTTGGTTGGAGATTGTTTTTCATGATGTGAATCACCTGTGACCAGGCCTTTTTAGCTTTCAATGTTGATATGGAGAAGTCTGCAATAATTTTAATGGGATTTGCTTTATAAGTAATAAGGTGTTTCTGTCTTGCTGCTTGCAGGATAGCCTCCCTGGTTTCTAATAAAAGGATTCGAGCTATAATATGTCTTGGGGATGACCTATTTCTATCTCCTCTGGATGGGGTCCTATATGTTTCAGTTGTGTAAGTATTCATATCATGGATTATCTCTGGGAAGTTTTCATTGGGGATATCATATGCTATATTTTCTAGACTTCTGGTGGATCTTTCCTCTCCTTCAGGGACACCCTGAGTTCTTAAGTTTCATTTTTTCATCCTGTCTGAAGTTTCCTGGAAATCGTTTTTTAAAATTCCTTTATGGTTGTTTCCATTTCTGACTGTATTTACTTAAATTATTGGATAGTGTCTTCAGAATTGGAAATCCTTAGTTCAGATTCATCCAGTCTTTATGAACAGGATTCTTTTGCAGAGTTCAATTCATTTATTTTAGTTTGCATTTCTGTGATTGTTGTTTGATTTTTCCTTATCATTTCTAGCTGGAAGGATAGGATGGACTCCAGGTGAGGTACCTTTCTTTTCAAGCATTTCAAGGGTGCTGGTGGTATTTGTTTTTATTTCTCTTAGCATATTTATAACCATAACTCTGAATTCCAATTCAGAGATCTCTAAGAGTTGAGATTCATTGGCGGAATTTGTTGGGGGCTTTGGTCTGTGGGGGTCTTCAGATCCATCCCTCCCCTATGTGTTTCTTGTAGGTTTACTTTGTTTGGCCATAATATGGTCCAGGAAATAGTTTTCATCTCTCCTAAATGTGCAGAACTTCTCCCTCTGTTATTGCTTTGAGATTGTGTGGTGCTAAATCTCTGGTGCTTTATTTTCACCTCTAAGCTCTGTATTTCCTTGGTTGTTTATTTTGTGGGGCTCTTACTCTAGTTCCCCAGGTCTACTCGAAAGGTTCTGCGGGTTAGGGAGGGAATAGACTCGGTTTCTTTTGTGGGGGGTGAGAAGGGGGAGGATCTGGTGACAGAAGATGGGGAAAGAGGAGATAGAGAACAGAGACTAATAGAAATTAAAGTTAAAATTAAAATTAAGGTTAAAATAATTAACTAAAACAAAAGCACATATATAGCATAAGAAAAAAAGGAGAATAGAAAAAAGAAGAGAATAAAAGAAGGAAGAGAGAAAGAAAGAAAGAGGGAATACACGCATACACGTTCACACACATACACACAAAAAACCACTTGTATGTTCTCATAAGTGGAATCTGAATTATGAAGACAGTAAGGATAAAGTTAACACTGCAGAACACAGGGTGGCAGTATTTTCACACAATCCTCAGAAGCAGGCTGCATTAGGGGGCAGAGTTTCTGCCCAGCTTCCCACTTTCTAGTGGATATGGCGGGTATCCCTGCAATGCCCCAAGTTTAAGCAGGACATTGAGTGCCCACAGAGTCTGTGCCGTGAAATATTCTGTGTCTGTTGTATTGTTAGAGAAGTAGTGGAACCTGTGTGGCCTCCCTGGAGTTCTCCCTCTCCCACATAGTTCAGGTGCCAATTCTCCCAATTGGAGATTTCCGCCCCAAAGCCTACAGCATAGAGGGAATATGGCTGCTATCGTGGATCTTTATTGCAGGGCTTTCTGTCCACTTGGGAGATCCAGATCCCATTGGGGTCTTGCCACTCCCCCCTGCAGTGGGCAGGATGATATCCAACCACCCCCGGGGGGAATCTGCAGCAAGTTTGGCTGTGCTCCACAGTTGAGCTTGGAAATGCTCTGGGACAATTTGCACCAATGCGTGCTGTTTGCAGAACTGGCCGCGCTCTACCCACGTGGTACTTAGTCAACCCTGCAGACCCTAGCCTACTCCACAGTGCAGTGGGATGACATAGAATTACCTCCATTGTGTCTGGGATCCAGGTGTGCATGTGTGCCTGTATGTCTGTGAAAATTGCGTCCGCACAACTGCCCCGCCACAACAGGAGAGAGGGAGCCACAACATGGCTGTGGTGCAACATGCTCCGATGGTGCAAGTTCCCCAGGCCCCTCTGCATTCACTCTCTGCACCCTCCTTGAGATGGATGGAATGGTAACATATCAAATCTCCTGGATCTGATGCCTACACTCCTGCGTGAGGGTCCTGTACCAGCCCAGTGACTCCAGCTGCACAGCGTGCACCACTAGGGATGGCAATTCCATGTGCCACCTCAAACTGACTCACCGGAGTCTCTGGGATCCTATCTGCCTTCTGTGAAATGGTGAAATCATGACCCAGCTGCTGTCCTCTCTGTAGGTCCTCTGGAGCCAGATCAACACTTTTGATGTTCCTCCGGTTCCCTCCACTGTCTCCCAATTTAAACTATCACTGTTTCTATCTAGTCAATGTGAACTCTAATCCATTAATCAAGGCTTCTCTCTACTGCGGGATGAAGGCATGTGCTATTTGTCCACCATCTTCTCAAATCACATATTCTTCACTGTTATATGACTCTTTGGAACTGATTTATTAATAAGTGTCAAAAGTTATAGACACCTATTCCCTAGACTGCTAAAATATCAACCAATTTAGCAAAAAGAAAATATAGATTAAACTTAAACTTAGGTAGAAACATTAGTAGATTAGTGATGATCTGCCTCAGAGAAGGTGTCTTGATCTGTTTGTGAAGCTAGGACAGAATACCAAAGACTTGGTGATTTATAATGAACTAAAATTTATCACCTCACAATTTTGAAGATTGTCAAATCCAACATTAAGAGGCCAAGCATCTGGCAAGAGAACTCTGGCTATATCATTACATGATAGAGGACAAAAGGACAAACAGAGAATGAAGGGCATTGAGCTCACACTTCTACAGCAACAATAAATCCACTCATACAGGGCAGAAATCTCATAGCCTAATTACCTCTAAGGTTCCATCTCTTATTAATGCTACAATATAAATAAAATTCCAACATGAGATATGAATGGGAAAAACATTGAAAACATAGCAATAAGTAAACATTTAGCTAAGAAATTTGACTAATTTAACTAACTTTTTCCCAACTGGATTACACTCACATGTATGTCATTAGCTAACTCATTTTGTAATTAAAATGCACATCACTAAGGTATAGTTTACACATTTGTAGCATAAAACATATATGAAATTTAAAAGACAAAGTCTGTAGCTAGGTGTGGTGCACAAGCCTTTAATCCCAGCACTAGGGAGGTTAAGGTGGAAGATTGCAAGCTCAAGGCCCAGCCTGAGTAAATAGTGAGACTCTATAATTTTGAAGCAAATTGTATATTTTCAAGGTGGTTTCGTCAATGTTAGTGACAACTGACTCATGCTTATCATTAGTGTAGTGGAAACCAAGTGGAAAACATTTTATTTTTTCTTGGACCATAACTAATATGAAATATGTATCTCCTTTTCAATCATATCCAACACACCTAATACAGAGTTATAGTTTCAACATTTGTATCAGGAACATATTGCTCACAGAAACCATCTTAAATAAACCAAAGATAACAAATATTTAACAATGCATAGGATAGAATAGAAATCATTTCATCTAGGAACCTGTATTTTTGGTCATCAAATATAGTTTAAGTCAGTGCCGGGCACGCCTGTAATCCCAGCGGCTTGGGAGGCGGAGGCAGGAGGATTGCAAGTTCGAGACCAGAGGCAGTCTGCGTAACTTAGTGAGACCCTGTCTCAAAAAGTAAAAAAAAAATGGGCTGGGGGTGCAGCTCAGTGGTCCAGCACT
>VMDO01041729.1:0-10995 GCA_007922755.1 Pedetes capensis
GAACCCTCCTAATTTTTTTAAAACAAATCAATGACCTTTTATATTCAACCAAAAGTAAATAATGAAAAACTGCGACTTAAGGTTTTTTGTTTGAGAATGTCATATACTTCTGATATTCCTAGAATGAAAAAAATTAAATGTTTGCCTTAAATTTCAATATTAGCTTGTTTCTCATGAATGGAAAATAGCCAATTTTGATAGTTTATTAACAATACTGTATTCTGTTTGTTTCCTTTTTGTTTGTATTTGTCCTACTTATAATAGTTTAATGATTACAATATTTGGGATACTTTTTAATTGTTTTATCCTAGAGATTTAGATAAAAAGCAAGTATAAATTACTGCTTGAGAAGAGAGTCTGGTAATGTATACAAAGGAAAAAAAGTTGAAATTGAAGGTAGTGGGATGAGGCAAATTAAGCTTATAGTATCTGTTTGCTTCTCTCAAAACGGGTGTAGATAACAGCCAGCCTATTTTCTAAATGTTGAAGGGAACATTACAGGGGCAAACCCTTTTATAATAAATATTAGCTCAACTTATATACTTCTTATTCCCATCAAATTTATTCATGATCATACTGAGTAAAGAAATTTCTTTTTTCATTAGAAAACTTTCAAGTGTTTTTCTGAAGAAATATACCTCATGTACTGTGAAAAGTAATTTGCAAAGCTGCCATGAAAAACCACTAGTGGGGTGCAAGAATATCTCTGACATTATTGGTATTTTAATTTCCTAAAGTTTGACTATTCTAATAAAATATTTATTATCTAGAAATTTATTCAGCTTAATTAGAAACTTTTTTAAACCGTTGTGCTCATGAGTGGTAAGTATATTCCAGTTAGCAGGTAACCTCTAGATGTGAATCACAGGAAAGTTATCTGTCCACATTCTGTCACCTAATGGGAACTATAAACCTGCGAGTTTCATAATATGTTTTCAGGATGTTCTGATACCTGCATTTGGTAATTTTATGTATTTTTCATTTATTACTACTTTTTAGAGGAAAAGTGCTTATAACTCATTATAGATTGTAACTTTCATCTCAGTAATTTGCAAGCTAACTGAGTTAAGACCCTAG
Organism: Pedetes capensis; assembly: GCA_007922755.1. NCBI lineage: Eukaryota > Metazoa > Chordata > Mammalia > Rodentia > Pedetidae > Pedetes > Pedetes capensis. The sequence goes on from VMDO01041729.1 coordinate 1,078, forward strand.
TTTAGAAGGTAGCATGCATGAAGTAGTTCATAAACCATACTTATAGCACACACACTTGTATACTGTTCTGAAGACTTGGTAGGAGACCTGACTGATTACCAAGAACAATTAAGGGTTAAATGCCAGGTGGCATTGTGTACTGCTCAATGTTTAGCAGGTTTGATAGTATGAATATTATGATTACTTTACATGCTGGTGCATTCTTATATTTCTCAAATATAATAAGCAAATATTAAAGTATTTCCCTGTTCTTGGGGAGCTTTTAACTTGAATCTTATATGTATGAGAGGCAATCTTATATGAGAGGCAAATAATAAGACCTGTTCTGATTTCTAAGCATGTTACTCCTCCCTAGAATTGGAAGCTGTTTCACATGGATTTCATTCATAGTGCATTTAGAAAGCAAAATTGTATTCAAATAGATGAAGTCTGACTTTTATTGTCTGTTCCTTCCACTATCAATTCTTCAGTCACCTAATGAGTATATTGCATAACACAGAGGTACGTTATGTAGTCTGAATGCTACCCTTTTGTAGATTACTTAAATAAGTATAACTAATGGATTTTGTTTTCTTCCATAATTTGTTATTCCCTTATAATTTCAATGAGGTTAACTAATAACATGGGAAATAAACCACCTAAGTTTTTCTCTTGTACTAACTCACAGACAGCTTCAATATGCCAGGTCTCTAATTCAGGTGATAGCAATCAGATAAAAAGATGTTCAAAGATTTAACCAAAGCATAAAACGTCTTCTTCCAGAAGGAAAAAAATTGTTGAACAACAAATGGGCTAAGTCATGCAATATCTCCCTTCCTTCAGTCATTCTGTCTTTCTTTCCTTTGCATTGAGTGATAAAATCATTACTCATATTACATTATAAAATTCAAATGCTATATAGTGGGCATAATCAAGAGATGTTGCTAGAGTAGGAAAATAATCTAAAGACTACTACTATTTTACTTAAATGAGCAATGTTTATTTGGACATAGTTATGGATAATGCCTCATATTCCTTCATGTTAATCATGATCTGATACTGATAGTGATTCAAAAGACCTTTTTATTCCTTCTGACTTCAGTGTCTTCTCTTCAGTCTGGAAGCTATTCTCCCTTTTCTTTACTATCACCTATTCTTTTTACTTGCTAGTTGAGAATTCGTACATCTCCTCTGGAGATACTGTGGTGTATGGTTCTGCTTGTCCAATAGGGGGGTGTGGATTCCTCCACATTCAGTATCCTTTTCTTTTGGAGCCCGAGAGTAAAACCTCAGCAGTAGTCCCTGCCTTTGCCAGCCTGAGGAGTCAGAGCCTCAAAGTTGTTCCCAGCTCTTGCGCCTTCATTGTAGAGCTGCATTCTGCTCATTGGGCTGCCGAGAAAGGACCAGACCGAAACAAGATTTAGAAGAATTCTGGTGAGAACTGTTTATAGGGATATGGTATTTTAAAAGAATGTAGTAAACAAACAGAATTGTGGCATAAACAAAGATAATTAGCATAAACAATGTCGTTTTAGGACAGGTGGTTTAAAAAAACAAACAAAACAAAAACCCAAATATGAACCCAATTTGAATGCTGCCAGTTTGGAACCACTGAACCTTAATCTGTACTTTATGAGAATTACCCAGGTTTGTTGATAAACTTGTTAACATGCATTTTCTGTTTCTTTTGTATCATTTTCCGGTCATTATGCCCTTTTGTCACCCAGCTTGAAAGTAATTAATCTATTACAAGGTAATTTAAGGACTTTTTGCTCATCAAACATGACATAAGGAAAATTAAAAACAAAAGCTTGTAGATGTTCACAGACATTTGAAATCAATGTCGAACCTTAAATCAATTCAAACTGGATCTTGACTGGTTGCATTTCAAGTCTCATTCTCTTAACTAAGTAACATTTCAGTCACTTAGCTCTTTAGTACTAATACATTTACTATCGTTTTGCCTTGAAATTCAGAGATTTTTTTTCCTGTGGCTGAATCATCACTGATGTTATGTATTTCTAGGTGTTGCTTATTTCTCCTTACTATTTTTCTCTATAACTTAGTGAAGATGTTGCAGCAGTGTGTAAGTGTGTCTGGTAATTGTGTTACATGAGGATGCTTAGTTATTATGAACCACGTTCTCTTAACCTACTATGCTGTCATGATGAAATTTTATCTGTAGACATTTAGGTTTATTACTAAATGACATTTTTTTCCTAATGCTTTGTACTGAAATGTTTTGAATTCAATGAAATATGGAGTGCAGTGAACAGAAAGCTGTTTATTTTTCTTGCATTAAGGATCAAAGTTCTTTATTAGAGTTAAAAAGAATTTTTTCCCTTCATTTTTGCCTGGAGAAAGAGTACTAGGAATTCCAAGTGGGTATATGTGGTATTCTGTGGCCCTTCTCTTTGCTGAAATGAAAGCATTTGTGAATGAGTTTTGGTTTCTTAGAGTTACAAAAATGTGTGTAAACTAGTAAACCATGTCTCATTCATGTGCTATGGAGATTTCTCATACTTTAGGGACAAAAATAATTTGGCTACTAACGAATTAGAGCTACCTGCCAGTGCCAACACATACTGTAGGTAAGAGGAACACTATAAAGAAAAGCTGCTGGCAGCAAGTCTGTTCAAACTTTCATATGTAACAGCGTTTCTATTTCTGCTATTCATGTCTTTGAAAGAATGTGTGTTTTAGAAAAGAAAATGTTAAAAAACAGAAGATATGATCTTTCTTAAAAATGTATGTGTAGCTACACTTTAATATTTCTCATTGTGGAGATGCGCAGGATTTCATTATGTTCTTTGCATACTTGTTTCCCTTACCTAGCCCAGTCATTTTTGTCACATTGAAGCCTAAGAATTAAATGCACTTAGGATAAATGTAATATGAAAAAAATGAAATTGACTGCATAGAGGTTTTTCCAAAAGCCCTAAAACCTTATAAGCTTTTGACATTGGCAGTTCAAGGGAGTTTGATAAGTTAGGAAACTGAGCAGCAGTTTCTTAAAGGGTATGTCCTGTCATTGAGGGCTTCAAGACCATCATTGAGAAAAGAAGAAAAAGAGTTAGCCTGCTTTTCCTGTTGTTAACATCTTAATCCAGTAGTAAAAAAGGACAGAGACTGAAATAATATTTTCTTTATACATTTTTAATCAAATTTTATTTCAAATTATAGGCAATGTTTATCTTAGTCCCGTTATTTGGCTTTGTTTTCTGATTTTATATTAATTAGGAAAAGATACTTGGGGGTAGGTAGTAGACTGTTTGAGAACTGCTTATGAAACTAACATATGATCTGTTGACATGTCATTTTAAGCAATTTTACATTTATTAATAAGGCATCCTAATGATAAACACAAACATTGTAAATGAGAAATGTCTTCATATAAAACATGAAATGAAAAAGTACAATTAATATTTTATTCACAGTTAATATAGATTGCTTGACAAAGTTCTAAAACGTTTTTACCTTAATTGTATAGTTAAACTATTATTGTTTGCCTACAATTCTTCTTTTTGGTTATTTACCCTAGGCCAGAGTTTATTGGGTAATAGTTTACAAAGTCCAAAGACTGTTTTTTTTCTAATCCTGTCCCGGTATCCCTTTGTTTTTCATCTTTTTTAATATTTGCAATTGAATTTCCTAATATGTTTGAAAAGAGATTGCAAGAAGATGTCACATAAAATTAAAGTTAATATTTCCTTTCTTTTTTCTTATCTGTAATAAGAGCACTGTGCTTAAGACATGTTACGATAATGTGTAGCATTCCCATTATTTAGTAGAGAAAGGAATGGAACTGGTGGTCAAGCCATTCATTTATTACTTCAACTTTGACCTTGAGTTAATGATAACTGAATATACAATATTGTTATCTTTCTCACAGCATCATCAGGATGTGCAGAAAACTTGAATTCAAAGTACTAAAAATCAGAACACCTCTGAATGGGGAAACAAAGATAAAATGAGTGCTGTTTTTAAGAGTGAAACTTCTATTTCCTTCCAGTCCTAAACATAGCTAGAATTTAGGAAACAGAGGAAAAGGTATTGTTTTAAGAGCCCTGAGGATTATGGGATATAAATACTGGCATTGCAGTTGCTTCTAAAAATTTTAGTATTACTGGAAAAATAAAATGGACCAAATATGACCTATAAGTAGTTTAAGAATGTTTAATTCTTAAAAGCATCCTTCACAGATAAATGGAAATATATCCAGAAGATCTTGATAGTAGTTTAAAGAATTGAAGTGAAGGAGAATATATAGACTTTTGTAAGTGAATTAGAAGATAATTGGGAATCACTAACAGTTATATGAAGGATTTATTTTGAGAGATGTAATCATTATGCACATACACACATAAGAAGTGTGGAATTTAGGAGAAACATTTTCACTTATAAACAAGTGATCTCTTGAATAAATCCTACCAAATCCTGATGAAGCTGCATTTTGGGGAGAATGCTTTGAAAGGAAGAAATATTTCATAAAAATACAAAGAAATTTCATTCCTGTTTTCACATTTACAAATAGGCTCTTATGGCATAAGCAACACAGACATAGTAGTATTCCTGCTTTTAAAACCTGAAGGCAGTATTATGCTGCATATTTATTGGAAAATTTGAATTGAAGAAGTAGAGTGAACCAGAGTATGATTTGGGGATAATTGAAACTTTGGGTTGAGATAATAAGTGTATTAAGAGGCCCAATGCCTACCTATCAATTGAAAAAGTTGTGTGTGTGTGTGTGTGTGTGTGTGTGTGTGTGTGTGTGTGTGTATTTTGACTATTCCCCCTAAAGAATAAGATATTTTTCTCTACCTTGGTTAAGGTTTACATCTGCCAGTATCTTTACGACTTTTTTTTTTGCAGTGTAATATAGCTGGATGTAAGATCTCAAGTTCTAGTTCTTTGCAAATTGAGATCTCTTTGAGTCTTAAATGTGAAATGAAAGGATGGTGGAGATTTTTTTAATCTCCTAAATCTAAAATTTCTTCATTTTGAACAAAATCTGAAAGGTCCCCAGACCCAAACTTTCATGGCCAAAAATCTTGCATTTATGTGACTATTTGGAGACAGATTATGTCCTATAATCAGCTCTTACATGTAGATTCACTTCAGTTTACCTGTCAATTAGTTATCATTATGCAGAAACAAGTAATCATAGTATATTTTGGAGTTATCAATCTAAATACTACATGTAATTCTTATTTAGGATCAAGTGCCCAAGTTTTCTATGAATTATTTGAACTGTTTGAAAAGATAAGATTCACATTCTATATACTTAAAACTCTCAGGTGTATCAGATCTCACATCCTCAAGAACTACAAATATTGGAAAGATTAATTATATTATGATGACTCAAGGAGGTGCTGTGGGGAGATAGTAAAAGCATGAAAGTGACACTTTAGGTCAAATGGCTGAAAGTGTATTTATAAGGCTAAGATAAAAGAATCTAGAAAAGAAACAATAGATAGCCGCACAAGACTATGGACAGCGTATGTCTTTGTAGGAATAAATAAGCCATTATGCTGGAAATCAGGAAGGTTAACATAAGATTACAAACAAGTAGTCCACAGAAAAATTTTAAGTGTTTCTCCAAATAAATTAAATGACTATTAGCATTAGCATCAGGCTAGCCAATGTGATATATATTAGTTGCTGGTTGGCAATTTCAAGAAATGTTAAACCCTTCTAAGGCAAGAAAGTAGAACAACAACCAATAAAAGATGCACTAAAAAAGACATATTATCTGAAAGGAAGAGCCTCACATATTTTTAATATCTTACATTTGGCAGATTGTGTGCTTTTTTTTTTGACATTCTTTTAAGAAAAAAAGTGTGCTTATACCATTAGCAACATAATCTATGATATACATCTAAGGACTTTCTGTGTTATCTCTACTTTTAAAATATGTCTAGGGTATCATGAAGTCATTTTGCAAATTAGTTCCACTTTTAAAAATAGATTCATATACTTGGGATAACATAGGAATTTGCTGTTAAAATTAGTTCTTTACTTAATGATTATAGTCTTTTTATTATGTGCTTTCCACTATTAATTTATGAATAAAAATGAATGTTATTCACTGACTCTCCTTGTATAGATATAAAGATTGTAAAAAAAAGAAACTTATTGAGCCAGAATTACATTTAGAACTATGACCAAAGAAAAATGTGCAAATACCCTACTATTAAACAAGAAAGGAACTCTGGAAATCATCCAGCTGGGCAACTTACTGCTAATATATTTTATAGTCTAACATTTAGTTATATACAATGTTGGCATGTGTACCTACAGTTTCCAACTCAAGAATTAAAACTTTGTGATGCACAAACTACTTGAATTCTTTGAATATGAGCCATGCATCTACAAAATGGGCTTACAAATAAGGACAAAATTATTTACTTCCCAATAGTAATGAATCCAGCTTAAATTTATGAAAATTTAATAAAATATCTGGTTATGTCTGAATGCAAGTCATTGAATTAAAATTTTTGATAGTAGATTTAATTTTTGGTAATTGTAGAATGATCAGTATTTTAGTAAGGATTATTTTTATTTAGTAACACTCTAGTCAGACATCTGAAAATTATTTTAGTATACAAAATAATCCCTGTAAATAGTTGAAATGACTTATGTTTTAGTTTTGTAATTAATATAATTTTTAAAAACTCACTTGTGATTATTGATCCCAGGTAATGTGTACTTTAATACCAGCAGTACAATTATAGTTTCCTCTGCTTACTACTAATAATTAAATATCTTAAAAACAAATCTTTTGTTATTTTGTATGTGAGAAATTTGATACAGTAATAGTTGTTTTTGCAAATATTGGTATATCAAATACATTGATAAATTTACATAGTCCTTTAAGCTGCACAACTTACATTTCATTTATTTGTGCATGATCATGAGAATGAATCATTTTATTGAAGAAATGATTGAACCTTAAAAAGCAATGATTTTCTGTTAATGCAAGAAGGTCACACATACTAATGCTTTTTAGACTAGTATTTGTACTAGTTTGAAAATTAGAACATATTAAATAACTTAAAGTCTGTTATTTGTATAAATACAGTACATTATAGATTGGCATAGTAAAAGCAACATAAGAGGCTTTTCATTAGATCCATATTCTTTAGAATGTAGATGAAGGTTGGAGAAATATGTAGATTTCTTTTTATGGGCAGGGTTATAACAGGCAGCAAAAATCACCCAAGAAACAGAACCCTTATTTTTGATATAAAATTGTTTTCCACTGATATAATCTGTTGAAAGCCAGAAGCCATCCAAAGTGCTGATACCAATTTAAGAAGATGATCTTTTGCCTTAATTATACATCTGGGAAGTATTAGCTGAACATTTTGTGGAGAACAGTGAATACCTTAGTTGCCAGTTGTCTAAAATGCTGCTAATGATCGACATAGTGCCAGTGTTTTGATGGCTAAAACCTAGGCTGAATATGAATACAAAGAACACAGTTGGGAAAAAAAGCACACATTTTATACAAAACAGATTTCAACCATCTGCTTGGCACTTAAGTTTGTGACTATAGGCAATATATGAAAGAGACCACTGTCCATGTTATGAATGGTATCACTTTTATTGGTACCTTAGAAAACCTTAGGGTTTTTGAAAGCATGTATAACCAATGATTTTCTTTAGCTAAATAATGAAAACAAGAGCCCCAGCCAAAATTTTGTTCCCTTCATAATCTCTGTCAGTTTTCTTATCCTAGCAAAATGGGTTTTGCTAATAAAGTAGGTCTTAGTGGTATACTTCAAGATATTAAAAGATACCACACAACACTAAACAAGTGGCCCTTAGGATGAGAACCCCAGATGGTTATAAGATAAAATACTGTTTGCTTTAGGAATAGGTTATATTCCTTAGTCTGTCGCCTGAATACTGTGTTGCATGTCAAATCGGCATTGAAGTTAATGGTCCAGAAGCACTTCGGAATTTAATGCTTTCCCATTTGTTCTGAATTTATAGTATTAAATCAAAGAAGAACTGTTTCATCACAGTAAAGGGAAATCGTGATATAAAAAGTAGACTATAGGCAAAATCTAATTATGGGACCTATTTCATTTATCTAAAAGTGAGGACGAAATCACCAATTTGCTCAGTAGAAGAACATTGGCAAATATTATACTTGAAGCTTTTAAATTTGTGGAATATTTGTGAAGAGATATTGACTTCCTTACCACGTTGTAGATAAAAACACATTTTTATCAAGCAATAATTTGACCTACTATATTTTCTGTACCTTAAATACAATTTTTATTTTTAAATATTGGAAATACTGAGCTATTAAAATGTGTTAGCTTATTGATTTATTTAGATGTTATAAATTTCACAGTGTCTATTGATAACTTCTTACCTCTTGAGGAAGAAGTAAATGATTTGTAAAGTATAAAGAAGTGTTCTCAGAAATCCTCTATATACGTGCTTTCCAATATGGTAGCTGGTACCTTCATGCCAATCTTGAAATGTGGTTAGTCTATAGTGAGATATGCTGTGAATTTAAAATACACCCTGGATTTCAAAGACTTAGGGTCAAAGAAAGAATGTAAAATATTTTACTAAGTTTTTTTTCTTATTGATTATATGTTGTAAAGATATGTGTTTATATTGGCTTAAATATACTATTAAATTTTTTCATGAATTTCTTTTTTTAGTGTGGCTACTAGAAAATTTAAAATTATATGTGTGGCTTATACTTGTGGCTCACATTATATTTTTGTTGGACAGTGCTGCTTTATACCTTTCTGTGGATGTAGGAAAAAGAAAATCTCTGTCTATATCTAGAATCTAGTAATTCACAGCTCAGTAAGGTAGCAATGAGTCAGAAAGACAGGTTTTCCTTAACTATATTCCTTCTTAGTTTTCTTCCAAAAGAAGGTGAAATTTTATCACTTTTAAAAAAGCTATAGTAGTAAAACTGACTTGCACATATGTATATGTGATTTATCCAATAGATACTGTCAGTTTCTCCAAACTTTAATGTATTTATAATGAAAAGGAAAATGTTTGCTTAAGAACTGTATTGATTATTCTAGAAAGTATATGTTTGGAAGGGAAAATTATATTTGCTTTTTAAAATTCCACATGTATATCTTTAATTGTGGTTTAAAAAATTTTGTGGTTAGATTGAATACCTTCAGCTTTTGTATCCCAGCTGATGCTTCACACAGTTTCTTAAATTGACCCACAAGATGTGATCCAAGCTCTTTCTCTATACATATGGAGATACACTTATAAATATAGATGTAAAGATAGAGCTAACATTCAGCATGCACTTAACTTATTATGTGCCAGACTCTGTTATAAGTTGCTTTACATGCATTATTTGATTCTAGTTTCACCACAATCTTACTTTTTTCCCTTATTTCACAAATGAAAATGAAACGGAGTTGCCTAATTCCTCATAGGTAACAAGTGGTAGAGTGGGGATTACACACCCTGATGTTCAATTCAAAAGTCCTCACTCTTTCGTTCTTGATACTTTACTAAGGAGAGAACATCTAGCTTTGATATAATAGGTGGGTTTTGGAGATAGATGCTTAATTTATTCAAGAATTCTACCATTTATTAATTACATGATCTTTGTAGGTTACATAAATTTTCCATGCCTTAACTTCTTCACCTAATGAAGTTAGGTTTATAATAATCCCCATTTTATAGGTAATTTTGCTGCTTAAATAAATCATATGCAATTTAGCATGTTGAGAAAATGTACATTATTTTTAAACAGATTTTAATAATTTAGAAAGTTCCATAATAAGCTTATAATTTAGAAATAGTTTAGAATATTCAATATATAATAGCAGGTAACACTGGACTATGTACTGATATATAAATATGAAGTACATAGTAAATTTTGTTGAAGATGATGGGTTTTACAGCTCATATTAGAACTTCAACTGCTTACAA
>VMDO01041730.1:0-10993 GCA_007922755.1 Pedetes capensis
ATACACACATCCTTGATTCTTAAGAGAGAAGAATGGGTAGAGAAATGGGTGACTTTTTTGGGGGAGTGAGTTTGAACAAACCTAACTTTTTTGATTTGTGAAAAGTACCAATCTTGTTAAGAGTTTGAACTAACATTCTAACTTACAATGGTTCTAAAAGTATTAGGATTAAATGGATTCTTCTGGATTTGGTTTTACCTGGAAAGACTGGAAAGGGAATAATTTTTGAAATTTCTCTTTCAGACCTGTCAGTCTTTCTTGAACACTTAAATTATTTTTCATAAAGGAGTTTATGATAATCGTGCTGTAAGTGATTTCTAAGAGTTATTTAAATTTTTTATTATAAATCATCTTTGAGATAGAATGAAAAGAAACCAAACTTTTTTTTCTTTTCATTTCAATATGACAATGAATGCACAGTCTTGTTGATAAAATGATATTCTTGCAGTGATTGTCTTTTAATTTCAAAGAATACAGAAAAGAAAGTGACAGGTGATAACTTTCAGAAACCTGGGAAGGTGATGGGATCCTCCATTTAGAATATGGTAAAAGCTTGACGTGAATCTTGGGATGTTCAGTAAGTAATTTATTGCAAGTGGTATAAATTCAACTGAATCTCATGAAAGACAGACAGATGGACAGACATCAGAACTGGCAGAGATTATGAAAATATAAACAAAATAGAATAAATGATGTAGTTAATCTAAATGCATTGTCCTATCTTTTAAAGCAATATCTTTGAGGGTAGTTAATAAAAAATATACCATGCCTTGCATATCAACTGATTTTCTTTAATACCCCATTTAATATTATTTCCTGAATATGAAGTTTGGTACAATTTTATTCTTTATTATCTGTACAAACATTTGGAATACTACCCTCTAAGCCAGTCTTTCTAGATCCTGCCCATTTTTCAATCCATACCTTTCTTCTCCCCATCCTCCTACCCAGGCACCAAAACATAGAATTTTAAGTACCAGACTAAATCTGAGGGCTGCTATCAGGTTAAGAGAAACATTAGCTATTTAAGCTTTAGTTTCCTGATCTGTAAAAGCTTATACAGTGCTTATAAGATTGTTTGGGGGAGTAAATGGGATAAGATATATAAAATACAATCAATGCCTGGAATACAGTGATCCAGGTTTGATATTAATAAGACTATCACACAAAATAGCCTTCATTTCTTTGGTAGAGACCTGACTATGAGGCAGAGTTTATTTGAAGCCACAGGGAAAACAGAGTATTATTTTTGTCAAAGATAGAAAAGAAGATTTTGTAAATACTTAAATGCCATGTTATTGACTAGAATTTTAAATCGCACGTATTTTAATATATGATTCTTCAAAAGAAAGTAACGCTTACTAATCACAGCTTGCATGCTAGTTGGATTTTTGAAGTGTGTCAGCTCAACTTCCAGTTATGTTCCATTGCCTCTGCCATGAAGGATATTATGGTGCATGCACAGCCAAGAGAAATCAAATTTTAGGATCATTTTTGATACTGATTCAAAAATTATACAAAGTTCCAGGTGTGATAATGCATGCTTGCAATCCCCATAACTTGGGAGGCTGAGGCAGGAGGATGGCAAGTTTGAGGCCACAGACAGCTTGTTTTCAAAGGACAATAATATACATATAAAATTTTTTATTTTGCTATAAAAACTAGAGGTGCTGTGAAAAATCATTCATTTAAAAATACTCATGGATTATGTAAGATAAACTGAACACTAACACTATTACTTCAAAAGGAATTTTTCAAAGAAACTGGTTATGAAGTTATATATTTTGTGAATAATGACCCCAGGTGATTATGAACATCTACAAGTCAAGGTACAGAAGCAGGGAAAACCCAAATACCTTTTAGCTAAAATATTATTTAGCTGAAAACTAACAAAGTGAGGTTCAAGCCAATGTACTCAATCGTGAAACAACCATTTTATAGTCTGGATACAATAAAATCTTTTAAAGACTTATGGCATATGGTCTACCATCAGAGTTTGTGCTGCACATACAACAATGCCTTATGTTTGCGGTATGTTCTCACTAATTTTAAACAGTATTTCTTTATGAACATTGATAGGGACACATTCAATTTTCCAGATTTGTATTTTAAAAAAAAGTCAGAATGGTGTTTCACCAAATTTTCCACTTGGGGGATTTCAGAATACAAAAAATTGAGTTCCATAAGTTCAAATCAAGATTATTTACAGGAAGTACAATAAAGTGAATGTTTATGTCCCCCTGTGATTCATACACTGAAATCATAGTTCCCAAAGTGATGGTGTTAGGTGGTGGAGACTTAGGGAGGTAAATGGGCTGTGAGAGCAGAGTCACCATGAATTTATAAGTGCTCTTATAAAAGAGACCCCAGACATCTCTTTGTATGCTTTTGGCATATGAGGATAAAACAGAAGTGAGCTGTCTCCATCGGAGAAGAAGGCTCTCTTTAGAGAATAGTCTATCTCTATAGTCTGTCTCCTCTATCTCTAGCCCCCAGAAAGGTGAGAAATAAATGTTTGTTGTTTCATAATCCATCCAGTCAATGGTATTTTGTTACTAAGACAGGGAATCAAAGGGCCATAGAAATATCTATGTATAAGAGGGTAAATTCAAGATATTTCTAATATCTAGAAAAACGTCTTTAGAAGTAGAGCCTTCTAACTAATTTGCTAGTCCAACTCAATTTTTCAGTCTTATTTATTTATTTATTTTGCTTAACTTTGAAATTACCACAATAAATCGCCTAACAGATTTCTGTGCTCTCATTTTGGTCTCTGTTCATGTATTCTCAATACACCACCAACTGATTTTTAAAAATAGTCATTGCATCACTCCTCTGCTCAAAATCACCTAACACCTCCAGGCTCAGTAATAAACCTTACCGTAGATGGGGTGTGGTAGCACATGCCTGTGGTTCCCAGCACTGGGAAAATGGTGGCAGGAGGATCTTCAGCTCAACAACAGCCTGGGCTACATAGTGAAGGCCAGCCTGGGATGCATACTGAGACCTTATCTCAAAACAAAAACAAAAGCAAAAACAGAAAGAAAACAAAACAAAAAGAAACTTATCATAAGTCCTTACCCTGAGACCCCACATGATCTGACCCCATTCTGCCCACTGGTATTCACAGACTATGTGTCCTGCCTTCTTTCTGCCCCAGCAGTACTGGATGCCTACTGCTCCTTGAACAGGCTGAGCCCCTTCCCGTGCTGGGGCTTTTCTAATTGCTAGTTCCTCTTAGAATTCAAAGTCCCAGAGAATCTGAGCTCACTTCCTGTTTTAAGAAGTAACAGGATAATGGGGTGGGGATGAACATTAGCAATGCACAATTTTATGCATGTAGGGAAATATCATAATGAAATCCATTAACTTGTACACTAACTAAAAAAATTACTGAACACAAGAAGCAAGATAGAGTAGTACATGCCTGTAGGTCCAGCTACTTGAGGGGCTAAGGCAAAAGGATTGGTTGAGCCCAAGAGTTCAAGGCCAGCCTGGGCAATACAGCAATCCCCCACCAAAACAATACAAAGCGAAACAAAAATCACTTTCACTGAGATAAAATTAAGAGCTACCATTGATTAAAGCATTAATTTTTACCAAAAAAAAAAAGTCTCTTTCCCTAACCATCTGCATTAGTCAGCTCTTCTTTCTTTCTTTCTTTCTTTCTTTCTTTCTTTCTTTCATTTACTTACTTTTTGCAGCACTTGAGGGTTAAATTCAGGGCCTTGTACATGACTTTGCAAGTGCTTTACCACTGGGTTGCTCCCCCAGCCCATATTTTTATTTTTTATTTTTTTCTTTTGAGTCAAGGTCTCACTAAGTTATGCACGCTGCCTCTGGCCTTAAACATATAACTCTCCTGCTTCAGCCTCCTTAGTCACTGGGATTACAGTCATGTGCTACTATGCCTGGCTATTAGTCAGATTTCTATCACTGTGACAAAACACCTGAGATTATCAACTAAGTAAGGGAAAAGGTTTATTTTAGTTTACAGTTTCAGAGGTTTCCATGCATGGTTGCCTGATCCTGTTCCTCTGAGCCTGTTGCAGTAGGAAACAATAACTCACTTGGGCTCCATAAGATGGGTTATAATGATGTCTCTGCCTATTGAAAATGTCCTAAATTATATCCTAGATGACTCAGTTAATGTCCTTAAAATAATGTCATTATAATATACTGGGGGTGCCAAACACATTTTAAGAGATGTTATCTATGTATTACTTTTCGAAGTTGAATTGAATTACATAGCAATGGTGTCCTGTGCTCTCTGAGGCCCCGGGTTCAATTCCCAGCACCGCAAAAGTGGGAGAAGGACATGGCAGCCCATTCCCAAAACAGTCCCCAAACAGCCACTGAGAACCCTATGAGGGTCACTATGAGTCAGACTTGACTTGACAGCACCTAACAACAACAACAACGTGAGGTAGGACATTCACTCAAAAGACAGCATTAATCCATGCAGTAAATAATATAGTCAAAGAATATTGCAGAAGCACATTTCTCGCTTGAGGAGTGCAAAACCATCTTGAAGTAGCATTTTAAGTTTGCAATGTTGTGGAAGTACAACAAAAGTGGAAGTGTGAATACGCAAAAGAACCCACAACACGCCTCACAACTGCATGCATTTTGATAAGTTTGAGACTCATGGTACTGTGGGTGATGTGGACAAGTGAAATTCTGGGAGGCCTCACACAGTGACAAGTCCTACTTCTGCAATGGCAATCACTTTGAGCACCTCTTATAATTGCAGAAGTCAGACAGAACTTGTATTCAGACTTTTTTTTTTTTTCTGGCTGTCCTGGGGGCCAAACCCAGGGCCACCTGCATATTTTGCAAGTGCTCTGCCTCTGAAGTGCATCTCCAGCCCCCTTTTCATTTTTTAAACTGAGGAAAGATCCCAGAGTCTCACTAAATTGCACCGGCCGCTTCTGGCCTCAAACGTGATAATCCAGCTTCTACCTTCCAAGTCACTGGGATTACAGGCCTATGCAACCGTGCCTACCTGTGTTACCAGTATATATTGAGTATTATAATTTTAATAGGTTTTGCCTTTCTTAAAAGTGTATACATTGTCTGAGCACCTTCTGCATATGATCAGCAGGACACATATCCATACTAACTACCCTTTCACTTAAAAAGTGTTATATAACTAGAAGTAAACTTTATCTGCTACCACGTTTCTATTTAATAGAACCAATGTGTGTATAAATTCACTTTTTGGAAAGTCTCCACTATCAAGTTAAATTTTGTCATTTTCTTTTAGATATTCACACACTGAATCAGTTCATGTTAAGAAATGAATATTCCTTTTACATCTTAACATAGGCACCATTCCTGTTATTGTATCACCCTAACAGTACTCTGAAATGTTAATCTCATTCACCACATTTCAATTGAGGTTAAAGGTACACCTCTGGTTTACCCCCTACTGCTCCTATTAACTGTTCTAGTTTTTCATCTCACTAACCTCATGTAATTCCAGAAGATATTCACATCTCCCTGCTCTGACAAGTCTCAAAAAATAATCATGTCAGAACAGCTGTTAATTCTTTCATATCTGCACATCAGAATTTTCTTTCCCTATCAGACTATTAATGGCCAAGTATTCAACTAGCCTTAGCCTTCAACACTGGAAGAATTAGTACTTTGACATATACCATGCTTGGATATGAATTCAGACTCTTCAAGAATGATAGGAGCCTATACTCTATGCATTGTAAACAGCTTTATAATGTAAATACATAGTGTTTGTTTATAACCATTTATTAAATAACTGAATGTGTTATTCTTTTTAAAAAACACACAAATTATAAAAGCAGCAGAGTTTTTGAATAAACTACAATTTTACAACTAGTGTCTAAGTAAAAGAGAGGGCTGAGGGGTTAAGTTAAGAATCCTAAGAGACAAAGCTGTAATCCATGGTCAGGTCTCTTTTTCTTCAGGGTACAAGCATTAAGATAACTACCACACATAACAATATTTTTTTGATGCAAACCATGGTTTTCCAGTGGAACCATCAAGCATGATTCATAGAGAAAACTAACAGCCAGAAACAGGGATGTGGAACTAGCAATGATTATTCACTCTTAGAGTTCAAAGTAAAATAGAATACCAAAATCATTCTTAGACTTGGAGTGTAGCTCAGCAGTAGAACGCTTGCCTAGCATGTACAAGGCTCTGGGTTTTATCTCCAACACCATAAAAAAATAATAATTCTTACTTGAGCGTGCTGCTATCTATCAAATGCTCATGAGACAGAGAAAATCTGCAGTGCCAGTCCCTACTTGCTTACTTTTAAAAGTTCCTTTAATTTTTCCATTGAAATTTGAGAAGTGGGATCAATAGAGGGCCAGGGCAATAGAAAACACATCTCCATTAATTTTTAACTATATTCTGATACTCCCACAAGGATATGCTGAGAATCGGGATTCTTCACTATGTAACACATGCAAAGGATACCTTTGGGTATTAATTTGATAAAGAATTATATCACAAGACATGCATCCTGTCACACGCCTGTTATCCCAGTGACTAGGGAGAATGGCCTACAGCCGTAGCCCTGTGGCGTCTGATCCCGTCAGAACTGGGAAACTAAGCAGGGTCAGGCCTGGTTAGTACTTGGATGGGAGACCACCTGGGAACAACAGGTGCTGTAGGTTTGGGAGATGGACCCAGCCACCCACTCCCAAAACTCAATCCATCATTGAAAACCCTATGAGCAGCAGAGAAGCACTGACAATAGTTTCCCCTGTTGTATGTAGGGTCGCTATACTCGACACACCTAACAACAACAATAACAACAATAGGGAGACTGAAATAGGAAAATCATGATTTGAAGGCCAGAGGCAGCCTGCAAAACTGAGCCATATCCTGTCTCAAAATTAAAGATAATGAAGAGGCTGAGGGGGCGACTCAGTGATAGAGCACTTGCCTAGCATGTATGAAGCCCAAGAAGAATTACATTACAAACTGTCAATTGTACATTTAAAAATTCATTTCACAGGAAGCCTAGGGATAAGATTATTTAACCATTGCATCCTTTAACACTTTGTAAGTGCCAGCTGGATATATGATCTCACTAAAATGGGTTACAAACTCTTCAACACATCTTGCCAGACATGGAGACACACCCCTGTAATATCAGCATTCTAGGGATGGAGGAAGGAACATCATGAATTTGAGGTCATCCTGGGTTACATTCACAGAACTTGCCTCAAAAAACAAAAACAAAAAAGTTACAAAAAATAAAGTAACAAAATCTTATTGGACTGTTGATTTCATAAGACTCATGTTTATAGTTAAGACTGAGTTCACAAATATTATGGGACATCTGTAATGAACAAGGTACTTTTTTAGACCCTAAAGCCTGGAGGACTCAAATACAAATAATACCTATCTATATCTTTGAGGAATTCTTAATATTAATAGTGATATTAAAGCAAACACAACTATAGTAAAGTTCTAACTTGATAAAAAAGCAAGATATTAGAGTTGCACCAAAAAAAAATTATCCTGAGAGGACCACAGAAAATTTTTAGGGAAGAGGTAATATTTATGCTGG
Source organism: Pedetes capensis (assembly GCA_007922755.1). Taxonomy (NCBI): domain Eukaryota; kingdom Metazoa; phylum Chordata; class Mammalia; order Rodentia; family Pedetidae; genus Pedetes; species Pedetes capensis. Next base: position 7,565 of record VMDO01041730.1, read on the forward strand.
ATTTAATATGACAGGTAATTTTTTTCCAGGAATTATAGCCATACCATTAGCAAAGTAGTAAAACATAGACGATTGTGGAGAAGGGAAACATTGAGCTATCTGAAGCATCAATGAGGAGAGGAAGGGAACCAAGTCACAGAAAACTGAATAACTTGTCTTGGTCAGGAATCAAACCTTGTTGTCTGGGTCCCAAGTCTGTTTACATAAATATTGCACTATAAAATTGTATATTAGTATCCTATTGCTATGATAATCACACACTTAGTGGCTGAAACGCTGATTTAGTAGCTTATTGTCTTGGAGGTCAGAAGTTCAAAATGTGCCCCACTGGACTAAAATCAAGGTTTCCTTGGAACTGCATTCCTCCAGATGCTCTAAGGAACAATTCATTTCTTTGCCTTTTTCCAGCTTCTGGAGATCATTTGCATTCCTTGGCTGTGATGCTCTTCTTCATCTTCAAAACCAGCAGTCTACCATTTCAAATCTTTCTTGACTCACTCTTTCACTTGTAAGGACCCTTGAGATTGCACTGGGTCCATGTGATTAATCTGGGATAATCTTACCATCACAAGGCAGCTGATTAACAAACTTAATTCCTTCCACAAACCTACTTCTCCCTAGCCATGCAACATAGCATAGCCACAGATTCTGGGAAATAGAATGTGGACATCTTTGGTGGGAAGAAAGAAGGCATTATGTTGTCTACAACCAACAGGAAATTAAATTTAGCTGCATGAAAGGGATACAATGGAGGCTGAAGATAGAAAGCCTTGGCACTGAATTCTAATAAAGGTAAATTTTTAAAAATTTAAATGATGAGAAGCATTCTTCCTCCCCCATTATTAGAGCTACAGTTTAGAACATTCTTCACCCAGGCAGTGGTGTATACAATTAATTGGAGATGAGATGATTGGAGGCAGGGGATTCAGGTAGCCACTGGCAGATTCAGCTGATGCCACAACTAATGCAAGATGACGCTCACAGTCTTTTCAAAACTGAAAGCATTCTGTCTGATCCATTCTTATCTTTAATGGGTGGAGAGAATTTAAGCAGTGCACAGGATAGTGTCCAATTTGAATTCATGTCCACTTACATGGGCTTGTCCAAAATTATAACAAAGCATTTGGAAGCTTTTGTGAAAATACATTTCCAATCCTCCAGAAACCTTTTAAAACACAACAGGGAACAGCATAGTATAAATCCTTCATATCTGATTGGAGTGAATGGATGGCTTTGTCACATTGACTTTTAAGTAGTTTGTTGGGCTTACATACAGGCTTTTCTCACTCCATGAAGCTCAGTAAACTCACTGCTATCAAGAGGCAATTGAACTTACTCTATACATAATGAGTGTAGTTGGGAAGCACAGGCAAGACGACGGGGAGACACTGTGGAGTCCTTAGTAGCTCTGATGAACCGGAAGACAGTGCAGGTCACAGTGCCAACTGCACACAGCCAAGGATTTCACCAGTACCACAAGGCTAAAGCCATCCCCTGTTCCATCTGGGCTATCCAGGGAAGAATAAAAGACCAAGGCCAGAGAACTGAATTCAGGCCAGCCTGGCCTCAGCAAGGCTGATCATTGATGAGTGTTGCCAACATGGCAACCACTTCTAAAGAAATTGACAGTTTATAGAATGGGGAGAATATCTCATTACCAGCATGACTTTGGCCTGCTAGAAACACATCAAGACTTTTAAAGTAGTTTTATCAGATTTTCTTGCTAGCCACATGGAACACTACCAGAAACACAGGTCCTAGATAGTGAACCTCACTGTGCAGTTAGTAGGTTGTCACAAGAGACCCTAAAAGGGCAAACAAGAGCACAGTGCTCATGTATCTGTACAGCTACATTCATATGAACTTCACCACAACGTTCAATAATTATAATTATATTTATGAACATTTACCAACCATAGGAGCTAACAGGTAAAGAAATATATATTGCAAACATAATTTCTAGCATATCCATGTGAATGAATATATTTTCTAAGGTTTTCATGTCAGAACTTGGAGGAAAAAAACACTCATAATCTGACACTTAAAATATAGGACCTCTCTTTAAAATACAGGACCCAGTGGAGTGTGAGGGCTTCTCAGTGGGATTATAACACTAATTTCTCTATTCTTCTAGAGAATATTTATTACCATTACACTATAAGAAAGTCACAAAAGAGATATTCTACACCTCTTAGAAAGCATATCAAACTGATTGAGGTTTATGAAAACACTGTTGTTAGGTGTCGTGGAGTTGGGTCTGACTCATAGCGACCCTATGTACAACAGAATGAAACACCCCCCAACATTGTGCCACGTCCAGCACTATGTCAAGTGCTTCTCTGCTATTCACAGGGTTTTAATGGCTGATTGTTTTGGGACTGTTTCAGGAGAGAGCTGCCACATCCTTCTGCCATGATTGTGGTGCTGAGGATTGAACCCAGAGCCTCAGAGAGTACAGAGCAGCATTCTACCAACTGAGCTAAACCCCAACACATAGGAAAACATTATAGCTAGGTATATTCTAACATTCTTCAAACTGCTGTGAAATTTCCTATGTGGCCACTTCTGAACAAAAGCTACCAGAAAGTAGAAAATAGCCCACAACTTTTTGAGGAACACAAGAGTTAACATTAAGTCATTTTAACAGGACAAAGGCTACATTCTCTCAAATGTGGCAAGTGATCCTTCCAAGGAACAATGCATGGCAAATCAATCTTCTCTAAATAGAGATGCAAATCACCTTCATTAGTACCTGCTCTTCCATGCAAAGAAGTCACTGAAAGAACTCATTTTCTTAGGATGGGTCAGTGGACTTAATAAATCTAAAAAGATAATGTAATATTTTTCCTACTTTAAGAATTTCTTCTTGATGGCTGGTAATCTATACAGGGGAAAGGAAAAAAATGTTCAGCAAATAGTATCAAAAAAAAGTGACACAGAACACTTTATCTGGTTGAATATTTTACAAAGCACAACAATTATGTGTTTAACAGGTCTTAACCAGTAAACTGAAGCTATGCCAGTTTGTTGTTGTTAGGTGCCGTCGAGTCGGTATCCAACTCATAGCGACCCTCTGTACAACAGGGGAAACACTATTGTCAGTGCTTCTCTGCTGTTCATTGGGTTTTCAATGGCAGATTGATTTTTGGGAGGGGTTTGCCAGGTCCTTCTCCCAAGCCTACAGCTTCTGGTGTTCCCAGGCGGTCTCCCATCCAGGTACTAACCAGGCGGGACCCTGCTTAGCTTCCGAGATCTGACGGGATCGGATGCCACAGAGCTACGGCTGCGGGCATGCCAGTAGCATATGGCAACATTCACGTGCTAAAGTACGGTATGTAATGAATCATGTGTAATACCTGCTCCATTAAACAACTTTGCTTTCTGGCAAAGGTATTGTTTGGTTTCCAAGAGAAAATATAGCAAAGACCT
>VMDO01041731.1:0-10992 GCA_007922755.1 Pedetes capensis
TTTTCTGGTGGGCTATCATGAATGGTATTTTTCCTGAAATTTCCTTCTCTTCCTGTTTGGAATTGGTGTAAAGAAAAGCTATTGATTTTTGTGTGTTAATTTTGTAGCCTGCGACTTTGCTGAAGGAGTTAATTAGATCCAGAAGTTTTCTGGTTGAGGTTTTGGGGTCTTTCAGGTACAAGATCATCTCATCTGAAAATAATGATAATTTGACCTCTTCCTTGCCAATCTGTATCCCTTTGATTTCTCTCTTGTCTGATTGCCTTGGCCAGGACTTCAATTACTATGTTAAATAGAATAGGAGAGAGAGGACATCCTTGTCTTGTTCCAGATCCAAAAGGAAATGGTTTCAGTTTTTTTCCGTTTAATATAATGTTGGCTGTAAGTTTGTCATAAATGGCTTTAATGAAATTAAGGTATTTGCCTGTTATCCCTATCTTCTCCAGCGTTTTTATCATGAGAAGGTCTTGCACTTTGTCGAAGGCTTTTCAGCATTAATTGAGATGATCATGTGGTTTTTGTTTGCCAGTTTCTTGATATACTGGATTACATTAACTGATTTCCATATGTTAAACCAGCCTTGCATCTGTGGTATTAATCCCACTTGGTCATGGTGGATAATCTTTTTATATGCTGCTGGATGATGTTATTTTTTGAATATGGGATAAGGTACTAATACAATCTCCTTTTCGGTGTGAATATCTAACTAGCTGTATCAGAACCAATTGTTGTAATGACTTCTCCTCTTCCATAGAATAGTCTTGTCAATTTTATTCAAAATCAGTTGCCTTAAAAGGTGTTTTTTTTTTTTTCTGGACATCTATTCCATGGATTTGAATTTATTTCTTTACTTATGTTGAGATTGAGTTTTGAACTTGCATTTCCATTGCATTGAACTATAAATGGGTCCTGTATCAGGCTTGAAGAAAGTATGTTCTTCAATTTCATATTTCTTTTTCAAGATCCAACAAGGCTATTCTGTCTCTTTTTAATTGCAAAAGAATATAGGCAAGAGTCTGATGATTTCTGTTTAAAAATCATCTGTGCACTATATCTTCATAAAAATAAAAGGAAAAAAGGTAGAGGACATTGGTTTATGTATAATAAACTCTCCTTTAAGCAGAACTGAGTTAATAATCAGAGATTTCCCTATTCTTGTTCAGCAGTGCTTATCAGTGTGGGTGCAAGCAAGAAAGAATGGCATGCATAAATTGAGTATCTGAAGGGTATTTAATAAAGGAATTAATTACAAAGTCGTGCCACCCTTTGTTGTTGTTGTTGTTAGGTGCCATCCAGTCAGTATCCAACTCATAGTGACCCTACCTACAACAGGTGAAACACTGTTGTCAGTGCTTCTCTGCTGGCCATAGGGTTTTCAATGGCTGATTGATTTTTGGGAGTGGGTTGCCAGGTCCTTCTCCCAAGCCTACAGTATCTGGTGTTCCCAGGCGGTCCCCGATCCAAGTACTAACCAGGCCTGACTCTGCTTAGCTTCTGAGATCTTACAGGATCAGGTGCCACAGAGCTACAGGCTGCAGGCATGCCAGCATTTAGTGAAGCCAAACTAGAATGGCCTAATATTCTGGGCAAGTAAGACAAGGGAGGTCTTGCTACTCCTTGACCTGAAAAAGGTAAGAGGCAAAACAGTTACTGGAAATGTTTGAGAGATAAACTATACTGAGAAGACTATTATAACATGAGCTATGACTTTTACTAAAGCAACATAGCCAATCTACTACTATAAAAAATGAGAAAAAAATATTTACCTCTTTATTTCCCTCCTTCTCTTCATTTTCCTGCTCAATGTTCCCAGGAGCAGCATGAGGCAAAAAGGCAACTCAAAGGTAGACCATCCAGGTGAGGCATCTTAGGTGCCTAAGTAGAGTGATGAAGGGATAATTGAGATTATCCAGCTCACAAACATAGAGGAGGTAGACCAAAGAGGACCCCACGTCTCCTTTTGGTGATATTGCTCTTGTTATTTTTAGGTACCATTGAGTTGGGTCTTACAGTAACTCTATATACAACAGAATGAAACAACCTCTGACACTGTGCCATGCTTGGCACTATGTCAGTGCTTCTCTGCTATTAGAATTCTCAATGGCTGATTGCTCTGGGAGTGGGTTGCCAGGTCCTTCCATCAAGCCTACAGTACCTGGTATTCCCTGGCAGTCTCCCATCCAAGGACTAACCTGGCTGACCCTGCTTAGCTTTTGAGATCAGATGGGATCAGATATCAAGGTGTAGCTGCAGATGCTTTTGGTGATAGAAGTAGGAAAATAGTCTATTAAAAGTTTAATCAGTGACATGGAGTAAGGCTGCTGCACAGCATGTACTTCTTGCTCAGATTAAGCGTGGAGACTTGATTTTCTCCTTGAATTTATGTGAAGATGTAATTGAGATTGGGATTCTGTATCAGCCAGTTCCTGATATAACAGGGTTCATTTGTAATATATCTTCTTCCAAGAAAATTCCCTTTTGGGAGTGAATGCCTGGTTTTGAAATGTCTTGCTGTATATCAAGAGAGGGAAAATTAGGTTGGAAGAATTTGTACTGATCCATTTTGTCTTTAGTTGCTGATGAATATCAATAAATATCTGCTTTAAATTCTGCTTGGTTTTTGATCTGGAACTAAGATTTTTCACTTGATTAACTTACATTGAAGGACTAAGGAGAATTAGATGAGCAATATTGATTTAAATTTTGTCTAAAATAACTAAATACCAAAGTCTGTATAGCCAGGACATTTTACTTCTCCTAGTGAATTCAAAGTTTTCTGCAATGCTAGCATCCTGCGTGAATCCCATCCTTGTCTCTTTTTGATTGATCCTTTTCATATCTGCGTGGAATAAAATTGTAAACAAATATAGTGAAATAAAAAAAAATATCATGTTTAAAAATTCTTTGAAATTGAAATACACTCTGATAAAAAACAATTTGAAATCATTGGGATGAAGATAAAAAGCAAAATAAACTTTTGTAATGTTGAACTATAAATAATTGAGTCAAACAGTATGATTAGATATGTTTTTAGAGAGATTAAAATCCATTTGTTTACTTTTATTTATTGTTTAGAAGATATCAAGACCTATTTCAAATATTTTTTAAAATTACTTTTTTAGCAACTAGTTAGGGAAATGGGAAAAAGTTGCAAGTAGAAAAATGGTGTTTTGGTATGATATACTTCACAAGTGTTTGTATAAAGACCTGAAAATTCCAGAATCGTAAAAAATCTATTTGACCTTGAGATTTTGGGAAAGTTTAATGATGGAGAAGTTGACTAAAATGAGAATTGAAAGATGCTGAGGTTCATCAAACATGGGAGTATTCAAACAAAATTAGAGGCAGGGTAACTGGATACAGAGGCACCAGTCAAAACACTACATTTATTACATAATTGTATCATGTATATTGTCAACTTCCTTCCTGGACTATAAACTTCATGAGGGCAAGGCCCCAAGACTTTTTTATTATCTCAATTTCCCACTTACCTTACAAGTGGGCAGTCAAATAATTAATCAGATGAAAAGAAGAAAGAAGAAATTATTAAAATGAAAGAAACACGATATGTTTGGAGAGGAGTGTGTGTGTGTGTGTGTGTGTGTGTGTGTGTGTGTGTGTGTAAATTGTGCCAAATATAATAGGTTTATTGATTGGAGGTTGGAATGGGAAAGAAAATTTTGGACCTCATTGAAATGACACAACACATGAATTTCCAGATCAGAGATATTGATTTTCTCTTGGAAAACAAAAAACCTAAAATCATTGCAAGTGATTTAGCCATGAAGTGTTTTTCCTCTACCATGTTTAAAATCTTAGTTTGACACATAGAAGGAAGTAGGGAATTTGTCAATCAAGTCAGGGATAAATTTTAATTTTTTTCTTAATTAAAATAACATGATATACTTCAAAATTCCTGTTGCTATTTAAAGTTGATATACCTTAAAATTCCTAAAGCTCTTCCCCATCTCCTAATCTCTTTAGAGAACTACTTATATCTGAGGACAAGCTCCAGAACACTATGTCTTATATTTAAAATATAAAAATCCCAAAATGACCAATTTTCACTAGATCTGGAATTTTCTCCTCTGATGCTGGAAAAATACACAGGAACAAAATTTTCATCCCATGCAGTTACAATGTACACAGATTTGAATTATATGATTTTTACTTAATTTCATATAGTATGTTAATAAACTCAATAAATTTGAAGTGATTTTTTAAATATTGTGATCTAAAGGCATTTTTTTGAAATGATTTTTAAAATACTATCATCTAAAGGCATTTTAACTGTCGTTCATACCACTGTTTTTGGCAATATCATTTAGTTTTTTAGACAGTTACTCATTTTTCATCTAGATAAATTTTGATTTACATGAGGTTTTACTAAGTTTTCTCCATATAAAAAATTCAGTTCCACTGTACATCATATATTGCTGCCCATTTCATCAATTATATGAGAAATGTTTTCCCAGATTTATGGCATATATGGATTCCAATATTACTATATATTATTCCTAAATTATAATAATTGAGAAATTCTCTGCTGAACATAGTCTATCCCTAAATGTATATCCCTAGAACTTCTGTCTTTCCTTAATTTCTACATCTGGGCATTAGAATTCCAAGCTACACTGACATTTATATCCCTATACTGATTGAACTATCATAGTACATATAAAATAAATAGCATTTAAAAAATCACAAAAATGGGACAGTATGTTTAAACATAGTACATATCCATTGGCAGAGGAAATTGATCCATCTTCCCAGAAACCTGAGCTAGTTGCACCAGAGAAGTTGCTGCCTAAATGGATGACTCATTCTGACTGTAAAACACGTTATTGTCCATGTGACTAAAGTACCATGTTAAAGGTTCTTTTCACTAGAAACTAAGAAATAAAATTTTCTGGAACTCAGAAATGAGAAAACTAAAGTTCTATAATCTAAATTTATTATAGATGCATAAAGGACACCCAGAAATGCCAAAATATCTCTCTCCTTATTTTCTATCTTCAAGCAAACATATTCTGACAGAGGAATTTTAGCCCTTGTGAAACATTCCCTTGGAAGTATTACTTTATTAATTCATTTTCCAGGAGGGCTTATAAGCTTGTAAGTCTATGCTTCCCAAGGCATAGCCCATTCAATTATTTATTTCCCATAGGTGTTATTTTGGAACTAGCATAAATGGTATCTGATGATATGAATCTTCAGGATTTCTGAACCAGGTTGCCTATAGTAGCAAAAAGTGAAATCATGAAGAAGGTAAAGAAAGATTCTGATAAATGTCTCAAAAAAGAGGAGTCGGGAGAAGAGTTTAGGTACACTCTTTATGTGAAAAGAAATCAAGAGGTCATTTTTCATAACTTAGTGGGGAATCAAATCTCCTTTGGCCAGGGAAATGGACAAGAGCTTCTCTCAGCAAGATTCTAGAAAGGATACAGAAAGAGCTTTGGAGCAAGGAAAAGTGTATCAAAACAGCAATGTTATCCTTTCATGGTCTAAATCTCAGGCTAATCAAATACTGGCAGATCCAGTCCAGTTTCCTGTAAAAACTCAACATTTCCCATGAAATGATAAGCTAAAAAAATCATTAATTGCCAACTAGGCTACTTTTTTCTCTTTGGCCTCTCTTAGGGAAGATCTGACATTGAAAATGAAGGAAAAGGAGGAATAGTTTCAATATCAGAGAGCAAAGGAAATTAATTTATTTAATTTTATTTTATATTTCCCATTGACAGATCTGAGTTGCTAGATAGAGTGGGTTAAATCATAGCTCCCCAAAGATACATCCACCTAGCATCTCATAGTGTAATCACATTTACAAGAAGAGTCTTTACAGAGGTCATTACAGTAAAGATTTTAAGTTCAGATCATGGACTGCAGCCATACCACTGTGGCATCTGATCCAGTCAGATCTAGGAAGCTAAGCAGGGTCAGGCCTGGTTAGTACTTGGATAGGAGACCGCTTGGGAACACCAGGTGCTATAATCTTGGGAGAAGGACCCGGCAACCCACTCCCAAAAATAATCAGCCGTTAAAAACCCTATGACTAGCAGAGAAGCACTGATAATAGTACTTTGTTTGTTGTCCGTAAGGGTCGCTATTTGTCAGATATCAACTCAATGGCACCTAACAAGAACAACAACATCCTTACAAAAGAAATAAAAGAAAAAAAAATGAGGAGACAGAGTGACATAGGGAAAAAGGTTATATGAAGACAAATGTAGACACTGATTTAAGCTGCCGTAAACCAAGAGATGCCTAGAGTTACTACTAACTTAAAGAAGGAAGGAAAGATGAGATTTTTTCCCCCAAGAACTTTTGGAAGGAATATGGTCCTCCAACACCTTGACCTCAGACTTGTGGTCTTTGCAACTATGAGAGAACAAATATCTATTGTTTTAAGTCCTTCAGTTTGTTTCAATTATTATTTCAGTCCTAGGAAATGAGACGGCCTGCAGCGGTAGCCCTGTGGCATCCGATCCCATCAGATCTCGGAAGCTAAGCAGGGTCAGCCCTGGTTAGTACCTGGATGGGAGACCACCTGGGAACACCAGAAGCTGTAGGCTTGGGAGAAGGACCTGGAAATCCCCTCCCAAAAATCGATTTGCCATTGAAAACCCTTTGAACAGCAGAGAAGCACTGACAATAGTGTTTCCCTTGTTGTACAGAGGGTCGCTATGAGTCAGATACCGACTCAAAGGCACCTAACAAGAACAAGAACAAGGAAATGAGAACACTATGTGTGTGTTTGCTTCACTAAAACCAGTTGACCAAACAATAGGACAAATACCGAACAAATCTGAGGAAGAAAATGTGCATAGGAAGAATGGTTCTAAGTGAGTTTACTCACTCACACTCTTGTCCAGACTTAAGGAGACCCTCACAGGATGTTTGGCAAGGGATACTGCTCCCACTACCAGCTGTCTTTGGCTAGGAGAGGTCTGGATGAAGTGTTGCATCACTTAGTTCCACACTAATCAGAGAGTGGCCTGGGAGATCCCTTTGTTCATATATCTCAGCATATAGCATGTATTCTTCACTCAAAATCTGGGAGGTCCTGGCTTTGCATGTGTATATAACAATCCTCATGTCAAAGATAGATAATGAGGATGGTACTAAAGCCACCCCTTTCCAGGTTGCAGCACAATTTGAGAATCATGCACTGGACATCTAAGCCAAAGCAAAAAGAGATATCAGAATTGTCTATCCTGTTGCCAAGACATCCAACAAGATGCTGTTAGCCTTAAAAGAAAATTCACAGTGGCTGGGCTTAAGTAGAAAGGAAAAATTTCATTGAGATCTTGCTAAAATCCTCAATGCAAGCTTATCAAAACAATAAATAAGTAAAGAGCATCCTCCTCAAAAACAATAAGAAGTTCTTTGCACTACATTCCTATTAAAAGGAGATATGATAATAGCTAATAAGTATTTAGTCTTGTGGTCAAAATTCTTTTAGTGGCTGTATAAAATGAATTACCCTGCACCTCAGAGAAAGGAAAACAGCTATTCCAGGGTGCAAGCAAAGACCACACAGGCTGAAGAAGAACTACTGCACCCTGCTCAGCATATGTTCTTTTGCTTTCATGCCAGAGTACACAGCTGTCTTGATGCCCTGCCCATTGCTACAGAGGAGCAACTAACAACTGGGTTAGGTGGTGGTCTTACTCCTTCTCTCACAGATGAAGCTACATGAAAGGAGATTTTGTGTATTTTATGAAATAAAAGGCTTGACCTTATGTTTTATTTCCAAACTGGTGATAACTACTTTGTTAGATGGTACTGAACAAAGAAATTCAGTGGTGCAGATTACTAGAAAGAACTAGAAAGAATCTAGGCAGAACTGTGATGCCAGGAGTAGAGGTTTAGATGGATGGAGTGCAGTCATCATGGGCACAGTGCCATAGAAATTATACAGAAATGGTAGAAAAAATAAAGGAAATGTTTAAACTAAAAGGACTGACATGACATGATATGTTTCTGATAATATAATTGAAGAACTTCCATTTTCTGAGACAAGAATCTAGAATAGTAAAGCCTTGAAATAGAAGGGTTGAGGGAGGTGACTAAGTTAGCACTAAAAACTTTTTATTTAAATAAAGATCAGCATCTATCCCCTGTCTCCTGATGATCTTTGTTGGCACTGTATTTCCAACTCAAGGTCAGAACTTACTTGGAATCCTCATGACTAAGCTAATTTCACTGACTTAGTTAAAGAGATGCTTTCCAATATTGTTTTAGAACACAGTCTTCACTGAAGAATGCCTCCTCGGTTTAATCTCTTATCCTAATTCAAATCATACAGTCCATAATTTCCTGGTATCCAAACAAATCCAGTGGGCAGGCACATGAACAAAATTTGGCCACAAACACTAGTAATCACCATTTTCTCTCAGACTTTAGAAAGAGAACTGTGGCTATATCCTTTGCCAAACGACAGAATCCCTCCCATCAACCTCAGCCACGAATTTGATTTATTTTTAAAAGGAAGAAACCAGAAGCCACCTGAGTAAAATCCAGTGCCTGTGGTATGAACTTTTATCAGGCTACTACAGCCACCATCCAGCATTAAAACTCCCAAGTAAAGGGAAAAATTTGGATAAAAAAAAATAAGGAAATGTGGTCAAAGAGAGCTAAGGCAGAATCCTAAAAACACTTGTGACCTAGTTAATGCGCCTTAGCTGTGACTAATTTTTTTCTTGAAAGTTAAAATATCAGTTGTATTATTTTCTATTGTGCAGGAAGATTTTCTCTAGTAATTAATAGTAAAAATAATGATCATTAATAATAATAATTGAGTCTTATTTTATCCAAGCAAGTATAAATTGGTACTTAATGTATCATCTCTTCCAATCCTCACTAGGAAAAACTCCAATATGTAAACAATTGGCCTCTTCTCATGGTCAGTAAGTGGTACAGATGACGTGGCTTCTAAACCTCACTCTCAGGGATTATGCACCACCATATCTTAATATAACCAGTGGTAATCCACACAGAAAATTGGAATTAACTTTATTATGTAAAAATTAGTGGGAAAAATAACCTAAGGGGGTGCCTTACTCTCTGGTAAAGTGGTCATTATCCTACTGGTCCCAAAATGCTAGAAGTCTTAATCCTAAATCTTAGCAAATTGAGAGCAAGGAACCAAGACCAACATTATTGAGCATCTGTCAGATGTCAGGCACTGTTCTCTTCATTTCAGTGCAATTTATGTTACTTAATTAAATACAAAATGGTAAATTTAAAGAATGGCAAAAGGAGAAGGTGAGAAACTTTTAAATTTTCTCAATACTTCAAATTTTGGGTTGTTTGCCATTTTTTTATAATGAAGTAATTAAAAAGTTTAATAACAACATCTTGATTTCAAATTTTAAGTTAATTTCAGACTGTATTACATTAATAGTTTATACTGTGTACTAGGTATCATGGAACTGGCTAGGCATTCCTTCTCAAATATGTAATATTTTATTTTATTTTATTTTACGCTGCTGATAGGGTTGAACCCAAGGCCTTTTGCATGTTAGGCAAGTGCTGTACCATAGAGCTACTCCTTCAGCCCCTTTTTAATATATTTTTTTAAAAGTTTTTATTTTGAAACAATGTCTTACTAAATTGTGCAGGCTGCCTCTGGCCAAGAATTCATGATCCTCTTGTCTCAGCCTCCTAAACTACAGGGATTACAGATATGGACCACAGTATCCAGTTCTAATAGTATATTTTAAATGATACATACATTCATGCTTTTCAAATTCAGCTAAGGAGCATGCAAAATTAGATTGAGTCTTCATATTCCTGGTAGGCTTTCCTAATAAACTAGTTTTCTTAATTTTTACTACTATTAATTGTTCCTTATTTAAAGTTAAGCATGCAACAACTATTTCTGCCCTATCATACAAAATAAATAATTAATATTAATGATGCTTAATGTGCATGTATTTTGTGCCAAGCTTAAATTCAGTTAGCTGAGTTTGCTACCAACTATCAAATTGCTTAACTACTATTACTGTCATACTGATTTTACAGAGGAGGAGAAAGGTACAGGAGGGTTTTATAAACCCAGAGCCAGTTGTTGGAAGAGGAAAGGACCAAGATTTGAATCTGACAGCCTGGATTCAGAGCTGGAAATCTTAATCTCTATACACACATAATATCTTTAGATCCTCACCAAATATTCAATTACTTATCTTAAATAGAGGCTGTTTGAAGGTTGCACATTGCTTTTAAAGATCTCCAAGAGGAGCTGGAGATGAGGTAGAGCACTTACCTAGAATGTGTGAGGCCCTGGGTTTGATACTCAGCACCTTCAAGAAGGAATTTACCAGCAGCTAAAAGAGAATTAAAACAAGAGATATATACTTCCTGGTCCTGATGCTAACATAATGTGGTTTTTACACAATCTGTTATCAATTCATGATGATACCTTGGATACTTTGAGTTTATTATCACCTAGGTAAGCTCCAAGGTATGTTATGGCAACCAAAGTAACAAGAGTAGGAAGGGCTAGATAGTTAAGACTGTAATGCCAGTCAGTTACTCTGGCACACATTTGTAATCCCAGTGACTTGGGAGGCTGAGGATGGAGGATCATGAGTTTGAGGCCAGAGGCCTGTGTACCATAGTGACCTCCTCTAAAAATAGAATACAAAAGGGGCTGAGGGTGTGGCTCAGTGGTGGAACACTTGTCTAGAATGCACAAAGCCCAGGGTTCAAGCCTGTAAAGCGAAAACAAAAACAAACAAACAAAAAACCCCAAACCCAAGATAAATATCTCCATAGCTTAAATGTAAGAAGCTTGAATATTTTGCTAACAACCTATGATACATGACACTTAATTTTCAATTAGTGATTCAGCTGTTACTGTTCTGATTTAATTAGAAGGACTTTTGCCCATGCCTGTAGTGACCATATGTGGAGATTCTTATACCTGACTTATACACAGTAATAGTAATGTTTTATTTCAGAATTTGCTAAAGAAGAGAAGCACTA
>VMDO01041732.1:0-10995 GCA_007922755.1 Pedetes capensis
GCAGATGCACTGCATTACATCCACTCAATCTAGCCATGACTTCTTCAATATGGTGATTGGAGGGTTAGTAGGATGATGATAGTTATGCCTCTCCCTATGATTGGTCCCAAGGATGTCACTGATATCTATCACCACCATCACCCATCCAAGATTCCTTTTGTCTTGTTTAGAGCAAGGAGCTTGCTACGTAATGTGACCCAGACTTTGGTAGTGTGACCCAAGCCTTCATTCTTTGGGGGGGGGGCTAAATCCTGACTGTTATTCTCTTTTAAGATTGCAGTTGTAGCTGCTTATTCTTAGTCAGACTTTAGCATGGCAGCGTGAGAGATGTCCTAGTGGGTTCCTGGAGGTATAGTCCTCTAATGGCACATGATGGACCATTATTTACTTTCAGGACTAATACACATAAAATGTAGAATACAGTGATTTTAAAATTCCAGATATTTATTTATTTAATACAATTTTCATTTGTAATAAATGTTGACCACCAGCAAAATAAATCTGCCAGTTTTATTAAATTGTCTGGCATGTTTTTGGCACATAAACACTTAATAACTATTTGATGGTTAAACAAATAAGTGAACACATTGTATAGAGTCCATAAATGTATACAAATGCCTACAATAAAATCATAGCAAAACAGAGTCCATACATTTAACCTACCAAAAGCAACTAATAAATTCTAGTTTTTGAAGAAGAAAAAATGTTCAAAAATATTCTCTTTTTTTCCTTTATACTTAAAAGAATACCAAGAAAAAGTTTTACTTATTTGGGAAGCTAAAATTCTCTCTACAAACAAAAAATATTTGGCCTTTGTTTGATGGCAGTATAAAATGAATGAAATGGTTGGTGCATGTATCATGTGGAGAAGCCCATTGCTCTGTCATACTTTTTTCTGACATGAAGATGGTGGGATATGTCCAAGGGCTTTTATTATGAACCTGCTGATTTCAAAACGAAGAACTATGCTACATTCTCCATTGCCTTTAAAACTTTCATTCAACAAGTACAAGTTGGAAGCTTCAGTTCTTGGGACCAGAAAAGTAACAGTGACTAAAACTCAGTATCCTCAGCTCTCTTCATTTACTTTTATGCCATTGGGAAAATTCAAGCCAAACCAAAGCAAAACAAAAGAAAATACTTCATATCCTCTACTCACTACTTTTGACTTTGGGTTGAGGAATGGGAATAATACTCTCGATTAAAGGATCCTCAAGATTACCCTGGGGATCAAAATTCATTAGAAGTTTTTGTAGGACTCAGAAAATCTGTCATGCTCATGTTGTTGTTGTTAGGTGCCATTGAGTCTGAATCCAACTCACAGTGACCCTATGTACAACAGATGAAACACTATTATCAGTGCTTCTCTGCTACTCATGAGGTTTTCAATGGCTGATTATTTTTTTGGGAGTGGATTTCTAGGTTCTTCTCTCAAGCCTACAGCACCTGGTGTTCCCAGGCGGTCTTCCATCCAAGTACTAACCAGGTCCGACCCTGCTTAGCTTCTGAGATCTGAGGGGATCGAACAACATAGTGTTACAGCTGCAGGCACATCATACTCATAGGTATGGTTTATTACAGTGGACATATACAAATCAAATCAGCAAAGAGAAAAGGTGCATGGGGTAAAATCCAAGTGAAACCAGGCACGAGCTTCCAGGTATCCTCTGTCAGAGGAATTGATCTTCATGGATGCTTTCAATTCTCCCAATAATGTGTGACCACACAGGAAAAATGCTGCCAACTGAGGGAAACTCACCCAAATCAATAGCATCCAGGGTTTCTGTTAGGGAGCACTTATATTGGCACAGAGCACTTGTCTGATTAACCTTACCTATTCTTGCTCTAGCACTCTAGAACAAAAACAGTCATTCAATATTGATCACATTGTCTGCCTAAACTGTATGATTGAAGTAGTGATGCATGGTCCAAGGCCTCAGACATACAAACTCCTTTATCAGGCAGAACATTCCAAAGACTCAGAAGTCATAGTCCAAAGCCAGCCTTGAAGATAGACTTTTTTTGGGAATATATAAAATTTGAGCAACCTAGGCCTGTGGAGTTAATTCTCTTCTACATTTTGTACATGCTGAGTGTGATCTTTGATAGTTTCTTCCTGTAACTCAGCTTCCTAGTCTAATTTGTTTTCTCTCTCTCGGGGTAACTGTTCTACTTTAGCTTTTATATTTAAGTCCACACTTACTTTGATGCTTCTGTTACAATGAAAAATCAAAATAATTTATTTGTATTTAATTTTCCTCCATTCTTAACTTCAAGTCATCTTTATCAATACCAATCTTTCCTTCTTGTCTCCAGGAAAGGTTGGATCCTAGTTCCATCCTTGGGCTGTCTGCTTCACCTTTTATTTTTTTTAATCTCATCCCATCTGACACCTTTGTGACCTTATTTGGAATTCTTGACTTTGTTATCTTTTTCTTAGGACTTCCAAAGTCTGTCTACTGTGACTCCTTTCCTATTTGCCAAAATTTTTTGTCAGATCTCTCTCATCTTAAAAATAAGTCTTCTGTATCTGACTGGTACCCTGACATGCAACTGGTATAAATCCTATTGATTTGTCATCTCCTATGTTTTTCAAGGCTGGGACTTACCTCAGTTGGTAGAGTGCTGAGCTGCAGTCTCTGAGGTCCCGAGTTCAATTCCCAGCACCGCAAAATGGGAGAAGGACCTGGCAATCCACTCCCACGGCATCCTGAAACAGTCCGCCATTGAAAACCCTATGAGGGTCGCTATGAGTCAGATACTGACTCGACAGCACCTAACAACAACAACAACATGTTTTTCAAATCAGCATTTTCTCTCCTATTTCCTCTCATCTGCCTTAGCTTGCAATTCATCCCACATAACACCAAAACAGAAGCCAAAACAGCTCTGTGCTTCCACAGTTTGCTATTCCTCAATTCTTCCATGAAAACATTCACAAAAGGTTATCTGATCACTTCTCCAAATTGCTTAAAAATTCCGGTAGTTGTCTCATCTACTGAATAGAGTGGAAGCTATTTAGCATGATTTGTAAGAGAGTTTACAATGAGGCTCACACTCACTTTCTGGTGTTACTTCCTTCACTGTTCTTCCTCACCTATCACCTTACCAGATCCCTGACAGTTTCAGAAATAAGCTAAGGACTCTGTTTAAAATATCCCTCACTGCAAGACTCAGCTCAAATGTCATATTGTCTGTAATGCTTTTGCAAAGCCCATTTACTTGGAGCCTATTCTCTTTTGTCTATTATATCACATTGTGTTGAAGCAATTTCTTTTGCCCGTCTATCTCTTTCATCAGAGCAGAATGGTTTGAGGGCAATGGTCTGGTCATTGATTTCCCAACTTCAAGGACTGGCAGTTGTTGTTGTTGTTAGGTGCTGTCGAGTCGGTATCCAACTCATAGCGACCCTCATAGGGTTTTCAATGGCTGACTGTTTTGGGATTGCCTTGGGAGTGGGTTGCCAGGTCTTCAAGGACTGGCAGAGTAGAAACAAAATAGGTTAATTTAATAGATAACAAATAACAGGAAGAAATAATAAGAGACCATCTACTAAATTATATAGTAGCTCTAAGACTAATGTATATATTTGGTACATTTAGCTCTAACTATTCATTGCCACTGAAGGCTATAGGATCTAGACATTTCCAGGGTTATTTCTTCATTTGCAGTGTAGAATATGCATTTTGGCCAGCATGTGTGTGTGTATACTATCATCTGTGCATTAATGGTTCTCATCTGATTCTTGCACTTTCTTACTTTTCTGCATGGATTGGTGTAAAATCATTACTGAAATTTGGCACCTGTGAGATGTTTGAAATCACGATCAGGGAGCTTACATTTAACGTGGAAATAGATGTGAACTTGGGATTTAAAAGTAGGTGAATTACAACTATTTTACAGTAAAGTAACGGAAATGGAAATGTAAAGAAAACAGCTTTTAACTTACATTTCAGAATCTGTAACACACTTCATGGCATTCTTTCCCATAAGCTTTGCTGTCTAGTCCTTGCAGTTTGAAGTTTCTCTTGGTCTACATTTTTCTTTTTGATTAAAAACCTTACAATTTAATAAATACTAGAGTTTATCAAAAATATATATATTCCCTATATAATATAATATATATATTCCCTATATAATGTACCTGTAATAAAATTTGTTTTATAAATTAGTCACAGTAAAAGATCAGTAATAACTAATAATACAAAAGAATGATTATAATGATAAATTTTAATAGAAATTATATGAATATGATTTCTCTCACTCCCAAAATGTCTTATTAACCATACTCACACTTCTTCTTGTGATGACATAAGATGAAACAATACCTATGTGATGAGCTGAAGTGAAGTGTATGACATGGACATTGAGACATAGTGTTAAATTACTACATAAAGGTGTCTTGGGCTGGGATTTAGTTCAATTGGTAAAACATTGCTCTGCAGTCTCTGAAGTCCTGCATTTGATTTGCAGCACTGCAAAAATCGGAGAAGGATGTGGCAATACACTCCCAAGGCAATCCCGAAAAATCAGGCATTGAAAACCCTATGAGGGTTGCTGTGAGTTGGACAGGACTCGACGGCACCTGACAACAACAATAACACAAAAGCAAAATTATCCCAAATACTTGATTAAATGATAGGTGAACGATCTGAACTGCATCCTTCTATTCATTTCATAAATATTCTTTCCCCCTCTTTTTTGTGGTGCTAAGAATGAAATGCAGTGCCTCATTCACACTAAAAGTGGGCTGTACCACAGAACTAGTGACTCAGACACCATAAATGTTCCTAAGAGCACTAATTAAGTGCAAGACACCTGCTGTATATGTAGACATAAAAGACACAGGCTTATGGAAGAACTGCGCAGCAAGTCAATTTATGAGTGCCATGGTAAAATTTTTTTTTGGGGGGGGTTCTGTATTCAGGAATGGTCATATTGGTCTCTACTTGCAGAAACTGACCAGAAATGGTTATTGTGGTCATGGTTTTCAAAAGATCAGACTTTGGTGGTTTAAGTCAATAACTCTAATTTTAGGCACATGAATGAGGTGATTTCTCATGCAGGAGAAATGATAGCCTAATCAAGATAATGTGGTCATTGATCAAGTGTTTAGAAATCTTTTTAGTAAATTATGCAGGGGGATTTATACTATAATCTTTTAAGTCTTCTATTTAATTATGGTTAAAAGTACCAACTATTCAATTCAGATGAAGCATGAAGCACTTTTCTTACTAGTATAGACTTACTCTAGTATAAATCAAATGCTGGTTAGAGCTTTCTGAAAGGACCTTTATATTTTGAGGTATTACATTTTTAAAGGAGAAACATACACCATTAAAGGATAATATACTAAGTCATCAGATTTTTTAACAAATAATTTATTGCAAACTTTAAGAATCAATTACTAAATTTTATATTTGATGATTTTATTATCTTAAACATACCCAACAGCTGGACATTGATGTACAGATGGGAGTTCCAGACTAGGGAAGCATCTATGTAGGTCCTTCTCGGTTAGTCTCTGGGAAAGAGCTTGGGAAAGTGAAGAAGAGGTAAGGGTTTTAGGTTCAGATATACATCTGTGATCCCAACAAGTTCCTTATTTTACAAATTCTCTACTTGCTTATTTGACAAGTAAATAAAATATTAGTTATCATACGTGAAAAGATGAAGTACTTTGGGAAAACCTCTTTGTGTTTAGTAGTTGATACAGAAAATGGTAATGGTTATAATTGTTAAATTCCATTTTGTTAGTAAAAAATTGATTTTCCTACATATGCATGTGTACTCATTTGTATACATACATAATTTGTGTGAGTTTACTGTTTGTAACAATGGTATTATAATTATGCAGAAGAATGAAGGATGTCCTTGTCTATACAAGATATGTGCTGAAGTATTTTGGAGTGAAATGTCACTTTCTGTTACTTAATTTCCAGTGTGCCTGCTGCCATAGCACTGTGGCTTCTGATCCCGTCAGATCTTGGAAACTAAGCAGGGTTGGACCTGGTTAGGACTTGGATGGGAGACAACCTGGGAATACCAAATACTGTAGGCTTAGGAGAAAGACCCAGCTACCTACTCCCCCAAAACAATCATTCATTAAAACCCTATGAATAGCAGAGAAACACAATAATGTTTTGCCTGTTGTACATAGGGTCACTGTGAGGCGGACAACAGTACCTAAGAACAATAACAATTTCCAATGTGGCAGATTTTAACAACTGGTGAATCTAGTGACCAATATACAGTGCTCATTGAAGAAGGTTTTCATTTTTTTCTAAAATTTTGAAATTTTTCAAAACAAAATATTGAGTGAAAAATAAACCAATATAATTTTTTATTTTTTCTTGCTTTAAAATTATGAATATAGCAAACATTTCCCTCTTGAATCAGTTAAGGTGGATATAGACAGTTGGTATTCACTTGTGATTGCAGAAGAAATTAACTCTGTACTGGGGGTACTACTTTTTTTTGTGGCAAAGATAACTCTCTCAGATTAAGTCAATGAAATAAAATAGAATAAGGAGTCACATGGATATAATGAAGGCAGGTACCAGCTTCCTTCCACGTTGGTGGGATCCCAGGATCAGCTGTAGAGCTCACGTCTATGGTGATTATGTTAATTTAGGAAGTGGAGGCATGTATTACGGGCAGGGCATCTCCTTTCCTTAGTAACAGGACCCTGATGCTCTTCCAGTATTCTGAGTTCTCTCTTTATACCACTCCCATTGCTTGCAAATTCCATCTACCTCTCATATGCTATGATTTCCCCAACACCCATTAACTCTTTTTTCTTTCTCACCCATGACTTCTATTGCCCTGTGGCATTTTATGCTACTCAATTTACATATATTTTCCAGCCTCTGCACCTCTGCCAATTGGCTGAACTTCCTATTGTATTTCTGGTGTGAGTTTTCCCTTCCCAAAATCAAATCAAGTAAATTGGCTGTCATCATCCCTGATTGGGTAGAACTCTTGTTCACCCCTAGTTACCTGCTGGATGGGATTAGAAGTCTTGTGCATCTTAGTCCTTAGCTGCCTGTGCCCAATCAGGTATGTTGGTTTACAGAAAAGGTGTGTAGATGTTCTAGAACAAAGCTATCTACATATAAGGAGTCCCCTAGGGGTGTTCCCTGTGCAGGGGCTGTGGTGTGAGAGTAACAGTTTCCTATAAAATGGAGAAATGGATGGAGTAAGAAACTCAATAGTGCTTTATGGTGCACAAAATCAACTTTATTCTTACATTTTTTCACCCCTTGCCTAAATATTGCTTCAAGAAAGCAAAGAGACCCTTTTTACAATGTGAGAATTTTATTTGCCACATAATTTATGAATCCACCTTTCAAAGATCTAGGGAGCTGTATTTTGAAATCTGTGAACTCTCAGCTATGCAAGAGCTTATATTAATCTCAGATGCTCACTGGGGAGAGAGCGAGAACACCCCTCCATTTAATGGTCCTGAGTTTTCTGCCAGCTCCAGCTGGGGTTGGCATGCAAGTTGTCTTGCAAATTACACTTTTCCTTTTCCTCTTAATGAAATGCTCCCTGTGTATTTCCTGTGTGTTGGAGAACATCAAAGGAGACCATGTCTCATCTCTGCAAGCAAATAACTCACCTCTAGGGGACATGTGATGGTCAACAATCTTGGGCTGCTTGTGCATTTATTTGAATTTAGAAGAGTTTCTGGGCAGAATGCATTTTGAATTTCTGGAATGTTCCTTATATAATATGCAAAGAGATGTGCCTATAGTTAAATAATTTTTAAATAAAAAATCCAAACCCATTGGCATTTGTGGATAGTTGTAAATGTCATTTAATAGGGATAACAGTAAATTATTAAGAAATGGAGTGTCCACACACCCATTAGTAACCACAATTGTTCTTACTTGTGGAGAGAAAGGATGAATAGCTTATGCCAGAGGAAACGAGGGTTTACATATGTAGTGAATTAATGTTATATGTCACCTGTTGCTGATGAATGCCCTAGCAATTTGTAACAGTAATTTCATATAATTTCTATACCATTAAAGATTTTGACTTAAAAAATCAATTAGTCTACAATATATATAATCTACCATATCAAAATATCATAGTTATTGTGACGATCATAGTAAGATAAAAATCAATAAATTCAGCACTACCCACTTGTGCTGAATGCATTTTTCATGAGAAGCCTCAGCTTGATACAAGACAGCATGAATACTGTAAACAAAATGCTGTGTAGTCATAGAGCCTGAGTTTGAATTCCAGTGCATGCCCCTTGCAAATGCTGATGCTGGGACAATTAATCAACTTCCACGAGTTTGGGTTGGCTCATCAGCAAAATACGAACAGTAGTGAGGATAATTTACCTCACAGCGTTAGTGTGAAGCCTTGTTAATGCAAACAAAGCACTTAGACTATAGCTTTTGGCATGTGCTTGATAAGTATTGCTAATATATTTTTGGCAAAAGAAGGGCTCATATATGAACTCCTGCTTTATTGAGGGAAAAAAGACTATAGCAAGTATTATGAGGCAGAGTGAAATGAGTAAAACAAATTAATAAAGAGGGACAACTAATTCCAACTTTGTGACCAGGGAAAACTTTATGGAGCTTTTGACTGTAATTTATAGGGAAGTAGGTACCACAAGGTCTAAAAAATTTAAGTCTATATTTTCACATTCCATAAGTATATCTTCAGTTTTCAGATGAAGACATTGAACTTTAGAGAAATTGTTAAACAAAAATATGGCTCTCGTGCTCAACACATTTTTCTCAACAAGATTTGTAGTTGTGCAAGGACAGAAGTGTTCTATGCAATTATTTAATGAATTAAAATGATAGGACGTCCTCATGCACTCGGATTTATGCAAAATTGGAGATGACATGTTCAGGAAACTATCACGATATTCATTTTGATGCCAGAGTCTTCTTTCAGGGGTCTGTTTTCTCTGATTTCATTAATCACCTCTGGCTTTCTCACCCAGTATAAACAGAGTGCAGAAAAGCCTCTTCCTCAGGGCTGCATGCTTCAGATGAGGAGATTGAAAGATTTCCTGATGGGGCTTCTGATTTGGGACTTGCTACTATACCCAGTGGGCTGGGATTTAGCTCAGTTGGTAGAATACTGCTCTGCAGTCTCTGAGATCCTGAGTTCGATTCCCAGCACTGCAAAAATGGGAGAAGGATGTGGCAATCCACTCCCGAGGTAATCCTGAAACAATCAGCCATTGAAAACCCTATAAGGGTCACTATGAGTTGGACAGGACTCGACAGCACCTAACAA
This sequence comes from Pedetes capensis, assembly GCA_007922755.1. Taxonomy (NCBI): domain Eukaryota; kingdom Metazoa; phylum Chordata; class Mammalia; order Rodentia; family Pedetidae; genus Pedetes; species Pedetes capensis. Next base: position 9,274 of record VMDO01041732.1, read on the forward strand.
CACAACAACAACTATGCCCAATAATCTATAGCAATTATAGGGCATTATTCTAAGACATCACCAGTTGGACAAAGCTCTATTATTTCATGCACTATTAATCACACTGCCAACTGAACCATGCAATAATTCTTTTTATTTTATTTTAGAACTTATTTCATAATAATCAAAGTTGCTCTTCTATATTTGGGGGTTTCCTTTTTTATGCCATTCTTTAGCTATATAAGAAAAAATACTTCAAAGGAATTATTTAAAGAAAATTTTTAAGAATGCTTTTTTTTCTTTAAATGCTTTCACATTTGGTTAACAACTCTTTGCATATACTTTTTGACTCAGAATCATTAATGACAGTGTTTTTCCAACAGTGTTGTCATGTGTTGAGAGTGTTGGCGGTACAGTATGTCCCTTTTTACTCTTTTATAATAATTGTTAGTTTTCATTTTTTATATTTTTAAAAAATGTTTCTTCATTTTCAATAGACACACAATTATTGTACATATTTGTGGGGGCAGTGTGATATGTATAGAAGGTGAAATGATCAGCTCAGAGTAACTGGTGTATATATCATCTCAACTATTTGTGTTGGGATGACTCAAAATCTTCTCTACTAGCTATTTAGACATATACAATTAGTTCTTTTTAACCACACTTACCCTTCCATGCTGAGGGGTATTAGAACTTATTTGTCCTATCCACCTGTACCTTTGTACCTATTAACCATCCTCCCTCTTCTTCCCAACCTTTCCCATCCTTTGGTAACCACTATTCTACTATCTATTTCTATGAGATCAACTGTTTTAGTTCCTATATGTAAGTGAGATCAGATGGTGTTTGTCTCTGTGCTTGGCTTATTTCATTTAACATAATGGTCTCTAATTCCAACTATGTTGCAGCAAATGACAGAGTTTTATTCTCTTTAATGAAAGAATTGTATTCTATACTGTTTCATATATAATATAATATATTCATTCTGTTGATTAACACTTAAGTTGTTTGAATATCTTGGCTCCTATGAATACTGCTCCAATAAACATGAGAGTGCATATGTCTCTTGGGATTGCTAGATCACATGGTAGTTTATTGCTGGATTGTTTTAAGGAATTCCATAGTGATTTCCATAGTGGCAGTATTAATTATATTTCCACTAGCAGTATATGAGAGTCTCCTTACCTCCACATCCTCACCTGTATCTGTTATCTTTTTTCTTTCTGATAAAAGCCATTCTAACCAGGGTAAGATGGTGTCTCATTGTGACACTGACCATATGTGTTTTTTTTTTTTTTTTTTTTTTTTTTTTTTTTTTTTTTTTTTTTTTTTTTTTTTTTTTTTTTTAGACAAGGTCTCATCATGTGTCCTGCGCCAGCCTGGGACTTGATTTGTAGACTAGGCTAGTCTCAAACTCTCTGATTGATTCTCTTGCATCAGCCTTCTGAGTGCTGGGATTACAGGTATGTGATACCATGCGCAACTTTTCATGTCTTCTTTTGAGAAATGTCTATTCAGATCATTCACCCATTTTCAAAAGAATCATTTGTGTTTTGCTATTCAGTTGTTTGAGTTCCCTATATATTCTGAACATTAACTCCTTATGGGAGAAATAGTTTGCAGATATATTCTCCCATCGTAGTACAACATTCCTTGCAAATGTTCCTTTGTTGCTAGTGTCTCTGAAACTCTCTCCCAGTGACATCCATTCTGTAGACTTTGATGCTTCTACTCTTTTGG
>VMDO01041733.1:0-10992 GCA_007922755.1 Pedetes capensis
AGCTGCACACCCAGCCCATCATTTACTTTTTATTTTGAGACAGGGTCTGGCTAAGTTATGCAGGCTGCCCTCTGGGCTTAAACTTTTGATGATCTTGTCTCTGCCATCTGAGTCGCTGGGATTATAGGCATGTGCCACTGCACCCAGTCATTTTCTGATTTTTAAAAGTAGGCTTAGCCAAACCATTCTGGAAGCTCTCCAGGAGAAAAGAAATTAAGTTCTTGTGCCTCAAGGGTGCGTGTATCCTTCCTTTTACTTGTGTTTCTTTGCTCTATGGGCTCACCTGCTTAAAACTTATTAGTAACAATATGTCATTTATAAAATCTGGATCTTTAGCCGCCTAGTCTTAATGGATGCTCTCATTTTAAAATGATTTAAGCCAGTCATGGATTTAAGCCTGTAAATGCAGCACTCAAGAGGCTGAGGGAGGAGGATTGAGAGTTTGAGGCCAGCCTGGGCTACATAGTGAGATGCTATCTTAAAAAATAAGTAAATAGATTAAAATTACAAGCATTTATGTAGTGGGGTGGGAAATTTTAGAATTTCTTGCTTAGGAAAACCAGAAGAACCATGTACCCTAAGTTTAAGGGCGTGGTGGGTGAAAGACATGGAATTTTTTTCTCCATAAAGGTAGTCATTTTTGCCAGTTCCTGGGACTGTAGCGTGATTTCAGTGAGGTGCTTTTCAGTGTGGCTTTGACCGTGCCAAAGCAAGAGTCTGTTTCATTAAAAAATAAGAAATAAATAAAAAAAAAAAGTTATTTCCCCTGGTGTCCTTATTTTTGGCCATTCGTATATCTTCTTTGGAGAGACGTCTGTTCAGAACCCTGGCTCATTTTTAATTAGGTTACTTATTTGTAAATCTTTTTGAGTCATAAAAGAATGCTTGATAGTCTATATACAAGTAGCTGGTGACAAATGTCATCTGCAAATATTTTCTCCCATTGTGCAGGTTGTCTTTTTTACTTTGTGTCCTTTGAAGCACAAAAGGTTTATTTTTTTTTCCCTGTCTTTTAAAATTTCTGACTTACCATCTATTTGGTTTGTTTTGGCTTGTGCTCAAAATCAGGAAGATTTACTTGTGTGCTTTCTTGCGGTATAGTTTCATCTCTTACATGCAGGTCTCTGATCCAATTTGAGTTAATTTTTGTACATACTGTGATATTTCACTTTGAACTGTTTTTACATATTTGGGGAATTTACTGCTTTAATAAAAAATTTGATAACCTCAAAAGGATCTCAGGGTGGTTTAAATAGATTTTAAATTGACAAGAATCTTTCATATTAAAAGCACTTGGTAAATTTAAGGCATTAGGCAAGTGTTTATTATCATATTCTTAAAATATAAAGAAAATAAAGAATCCTCCACCTATATGATAGTCTTCTTTTTTGACCAGTGGTTCTGTCCTGCCACAACCATGTCCTCAGAGCATGCTACCACAGGGACCCGCAAGGCCTAGTTCTTCAGTGTTAGTTGTTGTTAGGTGCCATCAAGTCAGGTCTGACTCATACTGACCTTCATAGGGTTTTCAATGGCTGATTGTTTCTGGATTGCTTTGGGAGTGGATTGCCACATCCTTCTCCTGTTTTTGTGGTGCTGGGGATGGAACCGAGGGCCTCAGAGAGTGCAGTGCAGCACTCTACCTACTGAAGTAAACCCCAGCCCCTCAGTGTTCATTAGGGATCTAAACAGTCAATCAGTGAATGGTGAAATCCTAGAAAAGGTAATGTGGTCACCATTTGTTCATTTGTACTCTGTTGATATGATAGAGCACAGATATTCTGATTAATTAAAACTTCTGGTTATCTTTCAGAGTGCCTTTTGTTAGAGTATTTGAAGATTTTTGTAATTCTGGGAAACACTGTGACATCAGTTCATGTAAACCCCTTTAAAATACTACACGGTAGGAAATAGTTCAACATATCCAAATCTCAGAAATACACCTTCTGATTTCAGAAAAGGATAAAGTGCCATCTTCAGAATACATGTGTTGTTGTTGTTGTTGTTGTTGTTGTTGTTGTTGTTAGGTGCCGTCAAGGCTGTATCCAACTCATAGCGACCCTCCGTACAACAGGTGAAACACTACTGTCAGTGCTTCTCTGCTATTCATAGGGTTTTCAATGGTGGATTGATTTTTGGGAGTGGGTTGCCGGGTCCGTCTCCCAAGCCTACAGCACCTGGTGTTCCCAGGTGGCCTCCCATCCAAGTACTAACCAGGCCTGACCCTGCTTAGCTTCCAAGATCTGACGGGATCAGACACCACAGTGCTACGGCTGCAGGCAGAATACACATAAATAACTGTTACTTCCTCACTGTGCCATTGCAGGTTTATTTGAAATACAACAGTGTCCAAGAGGAAAGCACTGCAACTTTCTTCATGTGTTCAGAAATCCCAACAATGAATTTTGGGAAGCTAATCGAGACATCTACCTGTCTTCAGATGGGACTGGCTCCTCCTTTAGTAAGAACCTGGAGAGGCGCGAGAGGATGGGCCATCATGATGACTACTACAGCAGGCCGAGAAGAAGAAGAAGCCCAAGTGCAGACCACTGCTACAAGAGAAACGGCGAGTCTGACAGGAAGAGGGGAAGTAGTCACAGGGGGAAGAAATCTCACAAACACACAGCAAAGAGTCGAGAGAGGCACAGTTCAAGAACTAGAGGAAGAAAAAGGGACCGGAGTCGGAGTCGGAGTCGGAGTCGGAGTCGGAGCCGGGGCCGGGGTGGCCAGAGCCAGAGCCAGAGCCAGAGCCGCAGGAGCCGCCGGAGCCGGAGCAGGAGCCAGAGCAGGAGCCAGAGCCAGAGCCAGAGCCAGAGCCAGAGCCAGAGCTGGAGCGCATCTAGGTCCAGGAGTCGTAGCAGGAGGAGGTCAGGTAGTAGAGATAGAACCATTCAGAGTCCCAAATCCAAATAAACCTGTTTTCTTCTTAAATGTTTGTATATTTTGCTTATGGCTACTCCACACCTGGATAGAGGTCTGTGAGCTTAGATGGGCTCACAAGACTAGCTGAGCCCCATAGAGCCCGAAATCCTTCCTAAAAAGTTTTACTCATTGTCACAAAGTGTGTTTAGTATGGAAGATCTAGAAAACATAAAATGTATAAATAATTACATGAAAATTACTTATAATTCTAAACTTGAGGGAACCGATTAACACTGAAGCATTGCTTCAGTCTTTTTTTCTTATGGGTGTCTGTGATTTTTCTTTTTTAACACAAAGATCGTATATGGCTCCAGCCAAATGTGAATGTTCTTCAGAAGAAATACTGTCATGTTTCATCAAGCCCCATTGTTATTTTCCCTTGCCACACAGTGTGCATCTGACAGTTCATCTAGTCAAGCCCCTATTGTTGGATTTTAAATTTTGCACTATTAAAGAATCCTGTGCTGAAAACAATCCTGTGATAGATTTCCTTAAGTACTTCCATGCATCTGTGATCCTTTCTTTAGGATAAATTATGTCAAGGAAGGCAATCCAAATTGCCTTCCAGAAAGATTATACACATTTTACTCTTATCAACAATGAGCTTTGATGCTCCTACAGCACTGTTATGTTAATCTTTGTCAGTTTGGTAAATTTTCTGTATTTAAGTGTTTGTTTCTGTACATGTGAGCTGAACCGTACACTTTATTTAATGGCCACTGATTCTTGTTTGCCTTTTTAAGATAGTCAATTGCATATTTTTCTCTTCTGTGGCACTTGGGGGTTGAACCTAGGACCTTGCATGTACTTTTCCAAGTGCTCTACTACTGGGCTGCACCTTCAGCCCATTTTTTATTTTGAGACAGAGTCTCACTGAGTTATGCAGGCTGCTTCTACCCTTGAAATCGTGATCCTCCTGGCTTCGCCTCCCCAGTTGCTGGGATTACAAGTGTGCACCACTGTGCCTGGCTCTATTGGATTTTTCTGTTATGTAAAAGCTGAATAACTTTTTTGCTTTAAAATTCATTTTCTCAGTTTTAAAGTACTAGAATCCATTCCCCCCACTATCCCCCATATCTGCAGTGCCCCTTCACCTGGGAGCTGTCTGCAGGGCATGTATCTTTAATAGTGCTGGAAAGATTTTTTTATATAGAAATAAAGTTTTTGGTCATTTTTAGGAAAATTAGAACCATCATTACTGAATGTGTCTGCAGTTATGCAATTCTGGTACTGTATCATAGACAAGTGATCAGAGAAGAGGGCCTAATGTAGAAAAAATCTCATGCATATTATCCTTAGATTTCAGATCATAAATAAGATGCTCTCATTCCTTCTTAAACTTTTTATAGCTTTCTTTTCATTGTAATACTTCATTATTTTGAATTTCAGTGTTAGGTGGCATTTGGCAATTTGAGATCTGGGAATTAGAGAAAGGAGTACAAAATATTGAGAAGTTAACAAAAATGAAATAGGAAGCAGAAATTCTAAAAGTTTGGGCTGCCTGATCTCTATTAAGGATAAGTGTTCTTTAATCTGTAGTTAAAAGAAATACATGGTCCAGAACAGTTTTACCTTAAAAAACTCAATTTGTTCTGAACTCAAAATGCCTGTTGTTGTTAGGTGCTATGTAGTTGGTATCTGACTCATAGTGACCCTACGTACAACAAAGGAAATACTATTGTCAGTGCTTCTCTGCTATTCATAGGATTTTCAATGGCGGATTGTTTTTCGGGAGTGGGTTGACGGGTTCTTCTCCCAAACCTACAGCACCTGGTGTTCCCAGGCGGTCTCCCATTCAAGTACTAATCATGTCCAACTCTGCTTAGCTTCTGAGATCTGATGGGATTGGATGCCACAGTGCTACAGTTGCAGGCTGCTTTACCCTAAAATGACCGAAAATTTCTGGAATTATTCACTGAGTTCATTAATGCTGAATTATTACCACTAAATTCAGTATTTTCAGTACTTCTCTAAATGCAGTCAAGATCACATAACTAAATGTGGTATGCTATGCTGAATATTATTATTTTTGGTGGTGCTAGGGATGGAACTCAGGGCTCTGTGTATCCTAGGTAAGGGCTCTACCAGGTCTACAGCCCCTGGCCCAAAGCTGAATATTCTAATAGATCATGGGGCAAAAAGAAAATTCACCTTCTTAAGCTCAAAACAAGTGAGACCTTGATGACTGTTACATCAAATGTTAATGGGCAGTATAGGGAGAGGGAAGTTTATAAACATCTGACTGGTTCACTATGCTGATAAACATCCACCTTGGGCTTAAATTTATTAATGTGTCTGTACTATACATATAACCTGATTACTATTGTTGACTCAAAAATTCCAACATTGCTGGCAGAATCCCACAGGCTTTTTAGTGAATAGCTGTATTGACTGAGGCTCTTTAAACATATCTTCTTTAGTAAACTAGTAACTTCATTTGATAATAATTCTTTCCTTGCTCTTAAATAGCCCAGTTTTAGAAGGTCACATTTCCTATTTACAGTAGTAGGAGGCTCCTTAACTATTACAATACCAAAGTTTTGATTTGTTGCTTACATTAGGCAGCATGGTCTGCAAATACGCTTCTTCTTTCTGTTGCATGTGCTAGCACCTCCAGTATGCGGACGGTGAGAAAATCAGGTGATCTGGATACCATTTGATTACCTGGAATAATCTGATTTCATACAGGAAGAGTAGAAAAGCCAACTGCATCAGGGTTTTAAAAGCGGCATTTATTAATTGAAAATAAATGTGTTGAGAAGCTCTTGGTAGCATGGAATTTATGTAATTTTTTTCATGAGCTTGAAGTACAGGAAAAATTCCTTAAATCTTCTGCCATTTTTCTTGTGTGTGCTTATAACCACCACCACATTCAAACGGGGAGGGATCAAATGGAGAGGGATTGCCAACATTTTATTGGGGGAAAAAACCATAGAAATTCTTCCTTTAGCAGCTCTCCATGGTTTGACAAACTTTCGGAAAGATAAAAACACACTACAGTGTTAGTACACTGAACATTTATTACAACTAATTGTCGATGTGATAAGACAGTGTTCATGTGGCCTGAATGTTGTTCACAATCACAACAAAGCTTAATCCAGCCCAGCATACACAAGTGAAAGTGTAAACCATGAAGACATGTTTGGATATGTGTAAGCATGTATAAAAGTGACGCTGAACAATTATATAGCTTTAAAAAATATAGGGCCAACTAATGCCATTTACTTCATTCAACTCTCACTTTGTTATATGAAAGGTATCTTTTAAATTTTTATAAGACTTCTGATAACTAGGCAGTGCCATGGAAGGAAAGGAAGCTGCTATAAAGTTTGCAGCACTTCTAGCTGGAAGGAAGCAATAGGGAAGCAAAATAAATTTGGCTTTAACAAGCACCCCAGAAGGAACATCCGTGCTTTTCAACAATGACTTTATGCAACACTTTGTGAAGAGAGCAACACGTTTCTGTAAGATACTGTAATGAAAAATTCCTGGTAAATTAACATTCCCACTTTATTTTGGGGTATCAGAAACGATCTATGTAACTAAATGATTATGACCACAAAAAATTCATCTCGGGAGTCCAATGTGCCTTGATCTTAAAAATTATGTGCTCAACTACTAACAGTTTTGATTCCCTATCCCATTCGCTCAGAATACCCAATGATTTTTAGTGTAAACCAGCATCATTTAAATTTATTCATTTAAAATAATCTATATTCCCTTTGTTTTATGGTATGTAGTGTCCAATAGGGTTCAAATTTGGGTTTTGTTTGTTTAAAGTTTCAATGGTTAAACTTCATTTGATCTGTGAAATGTCAATTCCCTTTACTCTTACATATAGTGAAATGCTGCTCTGGTCTTTGGTTTCGTAAAACCAGGTTTCACATAATTTCAATTTCCTTTGTCAAGTATAGTAATAAGTGTATTTTGCCGAATTGTTTGATATATGTGCACACAGATGTGTCATCTTTGTATATGCACATAATCACCTATAAAATTTAAAATATCCAGAAAACATCTTTTTGTACATCTTCCTAATTCATATTTAAGTCCCTTGATTACCATTTGATTAATCAAAGTTCCCTTTAAAAGAAAAATTGTGTAGGCCTGAATGAAGCAGTTTAGCAAAACAGTAATACTGACAAGACATCATCTTACACCATTAGCTAACATGGACATGAAGGCAGTGACCATCTACAGTGTGTGAAATGCCACAAGAAGTCATCAACAAGGGAGGAGAGTTATGTCAGTCCAATTTCTTCAAGAACACTACGTGGGGTTTCAGCTTCCTGTGGAGGGAAAATGTGAGACTCTGGTAAGCATATCCAGGGAGGGAGGCTTAAGAATGGGAGAAACTGACATGAAGGACATGCTCCTTTTAGAGAAGAATATAGAAAACAATTCGGTGCCACAGGAGCGTTCTACTAATGACAGCCAATGGTTACTTAGGGGTTTGTGCCCCAAACATTGGAGACCATAGAAGGGTGTTTTCAGCATTTATTAAATACCTACTGATTACCTGCCCAATGTGCTGGGCACCATTGCTTTAACACAAAAAGCAATCAAGCCCAAAGCAAACTCACTAGCAATGTATGAAATCCCTACTACTCAATCCATATACCGGAAAGATTGTTGTTGTTAGGTGCCGTCGAGTTGTGTACAACTCATAGCGACCTTTATAGGGTTTTCAATGACTGATTGTTTCGGGATTGCCTTGGGAGTGGATTGCCAAATCCTTCTCCCATACCGGAAAGATTATCTTAGTGCTAAATTCAAAACCTCCTTCAAATGAAAAGCAACCCCTCCCCTCAAATCCCCAGTGCTTCACTTAATGTTTTCCATGCTCTTTTGGTCACATGGAGGCAACATAACAGAAAGAAACGCTCTGGGACAAAAGGAATTCTTGTCTTATATAACAGCCAATACTTGCTTTAAAATATCAAAGGAAGACAAAACAAAAGTTGTATCTAGAAATAATACTCAAAAAATTCCCAACGTGGCAGATTTTGCGTGTCACAAAATAAAAAGGACCAAGTAGGTCAACTTTTAGGTATTAGCAATTTTGTAATTAAAAGGCAACACTATATTTTAATGGAGGAAAACAATGTAAATTTTTGGTATCCAGTAATAAACTTACTTTTGCATCCTAGTCATGGTACAGCACAAAATAAGGAAAAGAGAAATTGTATTAAACCATTAATTCTTATAACATTAGGTTTCCTTTATATAAGGCACTTCATAGTATAATCTGAAATTACTTAAAATCTGTGGTCTGTGTCTATATTTGGAAAACAAGAATAACAGTACTTACATAACTCCATATGTTGAGATTAAGTGAGTTCAAGGCTCAGTGCTTGACTTATAGAAATTACTTCAAAAAACGTTATGTGATACAGTTATACAAGTGAAATCTAAATGAAGGTATTTAGCATTTAGTACTGAACTGCAGTACCATAACCAAAAAGTTCATAGGATGACCTGTTAATGTTTCTCTAGTAATAAAACATGGGTAAAAATCAGCATTAGTGAAAAAAGCATTTTTTTAGGCAGCCTAATCTATGAAGTACACTTCTCTCCCACTGAACTTCAATCTCATCAGGTTATAGATCTAAATATAGATAGATGAAAGAATGTGTTAAACACTGCCACAATAATACAATCAGCTAAATAAGGAATGTAGATTATGTAGTATTAAATGACCTGGCTTTTCTACAAAATGGCAAAGGGGAAAAAGCAGAAAGCTTGTTAAAAATCCAGAGACTTAAGACATATCAACCACATACAATGTGAACCTTGTTTGTTTGGAATCTGGTTCTAACAAATTATAAAAGCTTTTATTTCTTACACAACTAGAAAAAAACAGAACCAGGCATAGATCCTGGAATTAATTACTGTTAATCTTGGGTGTGATACTTATTTGTTAGAGATATATACTAAGTATCAGAGATGAACCGACAGTATGTCTAGGACTTGCTCAGAAATACTGAGGCAAAAATGAGGAAACAAGTATAGTTTTACGTCAGTGGCTGTTGAAGCTGGGTGATGGACACATGAAGATTCTTTACAGTATTCTCTGTATTTGTGTCTTGAGGTTTTTATCAGCATTTTTGTTTGTTTGTTTGTTTTTGTGGTATTGGGGGTTGAACCCAGGGCCTTACGCTTCCATGCTTTGCAAGTGCTGGACCACTGAGCTGTACCCTCAGCCCATTTTTTTTACTTTTTGAGACAGGGTCTCGCTAAATTACACAGACTGCCTCTGGTCTCGAACTTGTGAACCTCTTGCCTCAGCCTCCTGAGCCACTGGGATTACAGGTGGGCACCACCACACCTGGCTTTTTATCATAGTTTTTAAAGAAATTTCTAATGGAAATGATACAAAACTGCCCATGGTGATACATGCCAGTTTCTTCCATTTATAATGTTTAACCTTTAACCATTAAACACACTGAGAGAGTATCATCTGAGCCACGTATTTAATAAGCATTTTAATTTATTTCTATTTAATATTAAATAGTTTTAAAAAATTTCACGCAACCTTTCATGTTAATGAAAGGATCCCTACCTTGAATCCTATATAGTTTACGTTCTCAGCTTAAAAATGGCCCACTATTCCCTGGAGCTGGTCAGATTTCTCCTTTTTGCTCAATGCCTGTGAGTTTTATATTAGCATTTCTTGAGCAGAACCATGTTGCTTTTGGAATATGCATTATTTAAAATATTTTGTCTTTTCTAAAAGACCTATTTTCATTATACATTTTATTCCTTTAAGACTATACAAGTTGATTTTATTTTACAAATTGTTTATAATATAAAAAGTAATTTTTACAAGTTCACACTAAAATTGTGGCTCAAAATTATTTGTTGTTGTTGTTAGGTGCTGTTGAGTTGGTATCTGACTCATAGCGACCATCATAGGGTTTTCAATGGCTGTTTCGGGATTGCCTTGGGAGTGGATTGCCAGGCCTTTCTCCCACAAAATTATTTAGGAAAACTATTATGTAAAGTAGTCAAATTCATAGAAACAGAAAGTAGAATAGTGATTACTAGGGCCTGGGGAGATAGAGAAATGGGGATTGATTGATGGGTTTAAGAGTTTCAGTTTTGCAAGATGAAAAATTTCTGAAGAGTTGTTGCACAACAATGTGAACACACTTAACACTACTGAACTGTACACTTAAAAATGGTTAAAATGGTGACTCTTAGGCAGTTTTTACCACAATTTAAAAAATTACCTGGAAAACTGAGAATATAAAATATGTTATTTTATCAAAAGAGATGGAGAAGAAAAAAAGTCATTCACATGAGACAAAGTACATGCAATACTTTTATTTTAGACATGCAAGAAAAGCAATTTCAAAATCTGCTAATTTTAAAGCAAGCGACTGTATACAGATAACAAAAACAAAAACCAAAAACAGAAAACAAAGCAACATATTGTTACAGCTCAGGACACAGCATCCAAAGCAAACAAGCATGAAGACAATGCATATTTACACAGCATTAAAACCAGATGAACAACATATTGCAGGGGAGAGGGAGGGGTGGAGAAAAAAATGGAAATGAAAGACCAATGTTTCCAATGCTTCAAATGTAGTGCATTACGGCAGGAATGGTAAGAATGGAGATAACTCATCTGTATATCTGCCTTATACTAAGTTTGTTCAAAATACATTTCCGTAGGTCTTCTTTCAGGGGTAAACCAGTTTGAGTATCTTCTGATGGTATTATTTAATGACAACTTACTTAACTCAGGATTTAAGCTTTCTAGACATAAACAATGAATTATTTGGTGCTTTTCCTTTTATAATAAAATATGCTAGTAAGCTTATTAAAAGTTTATGTACTATTCATCAATATTAAAGTTTTTAGTATTCAGAAATACAGTTGACAAAGCATTAAACTATTTAAATAGACTTAATATATTAGAAAGACATTAATAAAATACATTTTAAGTACTGAAACTGAATGTTAGAATTTTTGTACTATATAAATTCAGTATTAGTACTTTGAAAGAGCAACAGATTCTGAGACTTTTTTGACATAACTTTCTGAAAATACTTAAAAGGATTG
>VMDO01041734.1:0-10986 GCA_007922755.1 Pedetes capensis
TTCTGTGTAGTGGTTTTGGGTAGGTTCCAGGTATTTGTGGGAAAAACATTCATAATTCCAAAAACCATTGCAATGATTAACAGTTTTGTCAGGGCCAAGTAATAGGAGGGAATTCCTCCAGCAAATGAAAGAGAAAATTAAGGGGAAATGGACTTGGTATTAACGACATGTAATAGAGCTGCCATCCTGTCACTCTCAGAACCTAGTTACTCAAGAACAATCAATTTCAAGGAGACATAAGAGTAATATATTTGTGTATTACATCAAATGATCTTGATTTGAATCATTCCAGTTTTGGACAACAAATATAGAAAGGATTTTCATGAATTTAAAGTTATTTTGTGTATGAAAATGGCATAAGATTATCAGTCTAAGAAGTTTTCATCAGGACTAAATGATGCACTGAGTAGGTATTAAATACCTTGTAAGAAGTAAATGCAAAAATATTTGACACAACTGATATTACTACTATCACTAGTGATCTGTATTATTTGCAAAATTGTAAGGACATTTTCTTTCTTCTCTTTTATAACATGGATTAGACTTTATAGCCATAGATTTGTCATTTTGAAATAAAGGAACTTCATGATTGAAAAGTCAGTGAAGTAAAAATAATAGCTTTATTCCTAGGTTTACTACTAATTTCTGAGTAACCTCAAAGAGAAACAATTTTATTTCATAAATCCAGTTTCTTCTTCTGTGAAAGGAATTATTTAGATTCGACCCCAGTATTCTCTTCTCAAGAGTTCAATGGAACTTTTTGTTTTGTTTTAGAGATGATATTTTTATCAACATTCAATGTTCTAGAAATACTGCCTGACAGGAAGTTTAGAAATGTTTCAGTACCACAATGATTGAATATAGCTTACATTGTGTATTCTGAACTCTGTGTATGTATATATACAACTCGAAGTTTGTCTTATTCTGAACTGTCATGAGATGTTGAGGTTGATTTTGGGTGTAAGCCTTGGGATGTTAGTGTGTTGTGGTCTAGTTGGGTTATTCCTGACATGTTATTCTGTGGCTTGAAAATGACTTTGGGGCCTTCTATAAGTTTGAATTATTCTCTATCTGGCCTACCTAATCGGAGTTTTGTTACAGCTGCTATTCCTATTTGTTATTACACCCAGCAGTTAATTATAAATGATGTTAAAACATTCAGGCATTCTGATTACTAATTTAGCTAAATATTACCTGTCTTATAAATCTAAGTAATAGGTGTCATGTGTATGCAAATGGGTTCTAAAACAGATGGCTACACTCAAGCTTACATAGATGTGCTGTAGGGGACAGACGTGCAGTAGAGAAAATGCGCATTGTACTAAAATGCTTACCTTTCTCATTAGCAGTGGCAAATTAATTTTGATTTTTCTTCTAGAATGGTGCTTAAACTAGGCCATCAATTTCATTGATCCAAATTAATATCAGTTATTTCTTGTAAAATCTACACAAATTAAAGTTAAATGTATCATAACACAGGAAGATGATAAACCATAAAGTGGCCTCATTTGATTAAAACAGAATATACGTCTCAAGCCACATATCAAAAGGTCATTTTCCAGTTATACTTTAGTGAACCCTGAGGAGAATTCTGAAGAAGAATAAACATCTCTCCAGATCTTGGGCACCATATCTGTTTTGAAAGAAGATGGCAGAAAGTCTCAGGAGAACTCAGCTACCCCTGTATCTTTCCTCCAAGAGTCTATGTATCATTGTCTTTAGGTCTCAGTTCTGGCCAGGGAGATGAGAGTGTTCATGACAGTATGGAAAGATTCTGGATTTTTTTTTTCTGCATCAGCATAAGAAACTTTTCTTTTTTCCCAAAGACAGTCATCATGGAGACATCTGTCTCCTAAATTTTCTATGGCATTTAGGTGAGAAATTAATAGCCGGAAACACGTGGACATCTTGGTTATGAGGAGAAGGCTGTATCATAGGCAAGGTAGAGAAAAGGGGAAGGATGAAGGAATAACAAAGAAGAAACAGCATTCTGTAAAGTAATACACTTACACTCAGGTTTTCCGGATAGAAGAAAAGATAAAAGATGTATTATCTTTTCACATAAGATAATGGATTTTTCTCCTAAATTATTCCACTTGCAGGAAAGTATTCTGCTCTGTTAAAGCTGATGGTCTTCTAACTGGTACAACTTGTTTATATTCCTCACCAAGTAAACCCTGCATTCCTTCTGTGTGCCTTTGTTTTTATGAGAAATCACATAAAAAAGAATCACAGAATCTCATAAAGAATCACAGAAGAAGAGGAAAAATTTAAAAATCTTTCCTCATCTATTAGTGACATTTAACAAAATATCACCACAATAATACATACTTGATGTGCTGTATATGCTAAGTAGCCTGAGGTAGTCAATCCTTGTGGGATACGTACATCATAATATCCCACTGAACCTGGTGAAGATATTCAATTATAATTATCAGTTTAAATTAAAACAAAGATTTGAAATGATCCTCAATTTCTCTTAAAGATATTCTCTGTGTCAGAGTAACTTTACCATTAAGAGAAAATAAGACAAAATATAAGATATATCCCCTTTTGTTGCCAAAATTTACTTAGAAAATTTCTGCCCGGTATCAAAGCATTTCAAAACGTGTTGTTGTTGTTGTTGTTGTTGTTGTTGTTTTCTTTCACTTTTAATAAATTTTCTGAAATAAAATCGAAAGAATTTCCCACTTTTATCTTTTTCCTTTAGCATTGTTCAGGTTCT
This sequence comes from Pedetes capensis, assembly GCA_007922755.1. Taxonomy (NCBI): domain Eukaryota; kingdom Metazoa; phylum Chordata; class Mammalia; order Rodentia; family Pedetidae; genus Pedetes; species Pedetes capensis. The sequence continues at coordinate 2,726 of VMDO01041734.1, forward strand.
ATGGGTCATTTGCTGGTCAAAGGAAAAGCTACTTTAGTTATAGTCTTCAGAAGTTGCAAACTATCATTGAAAGCTTTTCCTGTAGAGTGTAAATGGCCTCAGAGCCTGCAATTTGCTAGTGATTCCACTGTACAAAAGAGAAAAAGAGACTTCAAATAGTATGTGTGCTGAGGTATATTTGGGGGGAAACATTTCAGACATTAAAGAACTTTCATTTGTCTCGTTACACAAAATTCCCATTTTTAAAGCAATAGGTCTTTCATTTCTAACGAATGTTGCATTTCTGTTCAAAAAGCCGTTTGTACTTATGCCAAAAATTGCATCCAGCATTTATGAATCCTTTGTTTGCTGTTTCTTCCTGTTTAAATAAAAAGAGAAGTCAGCAATATAGATACCTGTAAGCTTGAAAGCATAGTGAGAAAAAAATACTTTTACAGAGCACCCTCTTCATCAATGAATGGAAATAATTTGAACTGTTACATAGAATAAGATTATGAATTCAGAAAAAATTTGCAATTTTCATTAATTTTATTGAAGATCTTTAAGAAGATTAAGATCCTCTGAAAACATTTCTCATTTAAGTTGATTAGACTATACTCTGACATTTTGCCTTGATTTTTTACTTATGGAATTCATTCCTCTCTTCTTGAGGAAAAAAATGCATTAATGTGTTCAGACTCTTCAGTAAGAAAGTGACATAAAGGTAAACATGTAAAGAAAGTGAAGGGCTTTGTTTTGCAAATAGTTGGAACAAGAACATTGAAAGTGTTAAGAGCATTCCAAGTAACATCTCACACATAATACTGTTGCAGAAGCTGGCCTGGAATGTGTAAGAAAGATGAGAGGGGCATTGTTGGTGGGGTAGAGAAAAAGGAAGATGCCTTATCTGCCCTGTTTACATAAGTAGGTTTTGAGCAATGTTCTCTTGGAATTTCCTATACTTTAATAAAAAGCAGTCAAATCCCACATTTATAATATTAGTAAATATTGTAAGTTACCCTCCTAGTGGAACTATAATATACCACAACATCAATATTCCAAGCAAATTCCTGCTATGCCAGTCTTACCAGTAGAAAGTGTATTAAGATATCCAGACAGTTATCACATGACATTTTTAATTGAAAATTTCTTATAATAAATGACTCTGTATCTTTTTAATGTTTCATTAAAATTTGTTGAGTTTGGAGTTTGGGCTACAAAAATTTGTAAATATTTGTTTTAGGTCTTTGTGTATTGATTTCAAGCAGCTTTTTTTTTAAAAAAAAGAAAAGAAACATAATTTAATATTTGTTGTAAATATTTCCCAGGTTTTGATTTTATTCTGTCTTTGTTTATGGTCTGTATGTGCTAGAAATATCTATTTGTAAGTTCTGATCATCAACATATGACACTTCAGTATTTCGTGATAGAATCTCGCTCAAACATCAAAGGAAATAGTAAATAATAATAAAGCATAATCCACCAGGAAGACTCTGCCATATTTCTTCTAAATCTCCTCACATTCAGATTTTGCTGAAATTTTGTTTCATTTGGCAGAGGTCCTGCAGTGCACTGAGAGTTGTGGACACAGGCTAGCTGTGGCCCCACCGCCCATGGAAGACCGTATCTTTTCCATGTTGATTTGACATGTGTCTTAATCATGTATTCAGTAGAAGCTTTCGTTATTTTCATGGAATCTGTTCTGCTATTTTGCCAAAATGGTTGTCTTTGCTATTGGACCTTTGCAACCTTTTGCATTCTTTAAAAAATGCCTATAACTTTAGGCTCTCACAGACTCTCATTTTAAAGGAGGTGTTTAAATTTATTTCCTAACTAGCTGAAAAATATTCTGAGGTTTTTCTTATTGTAAAGCCCATGTTGTCTTCCCAGTTTATATTCTAATCTCATAGTTTTTTACCAACCATAGTTGTCTTTCATGTATCTTCATCACTGATTGAACTAGTCATGGGGGAAAAATCATCAGTTAATGACTGAATCCAGACCAATCTCAAATTCTCAATTTATTCACGTTGTTTATTGCTTCTGCTTTCAAGGGTATCTTAAATGGTTTCTCTATCATGTTCCTTTCTGTTATTCCTCAAGTATATGAGTCTTATTTATTCTATCACATTTGTTGGGATTTCATTCTTTGCCTGCAGCCATGCCACTGTGGCATCCCATCCCATCAGTTCCTGAAAGCTAAGCAGGGTTAGTACTTGGATGGGAGACTGCTTGGGAACACCAGATACTATAGGCTTGGGAGAAGGACCCAACAACCCACTCCCAAAAATCAATGATCCATTGGAAATGCTATGAATAGCAGAGAAGCACTGACAATAGTGATTTACCTGTTGTACCTAGGGTTGTTATGAGTTGGACAACAATGGCACCTAATAACAACAATGTATGCATAGTGTAAGATAGTGTTTTGTTCTGTGGTACATAGAGTAGCTATGAGTCAGACTCAAATTGATGGCACCTAACAACAACAACAACAATGCATATAAACACATATTTTTTCTTTAGAGAATGTCTATGACCTATCGAGTATATATTCAAATTTTTGAGACATACATCAAATGATTTATTTTGTATTCATTTACTTCTCTAATGTAAGTTTCCACTTTTAATTACTCTACTTTTCCAATTTAAGAAGTTTGTTTGGTCACTTTATATCTGTCATCTATTTTTATTGTCTCATTGATTTGGCATACTCTGAATTCCTACTTTTCTTTTTAAAATGAATCAATTATATTCTAAGATTTGATGCTTGGAACTTATCCTAGCTATAATTCAACCTCTTAGTGACAAAACATATTAAAAGCATTTATCATAATTTTAATGAGATGAAATTTAAGTTGCAGTTCTAGTATTATTAACAGATTGTTCTTTTGGAAAGACAACAAAATATTTATGTGAGTGACATAAAATTCATGCCAAAGTGTTTTTACTTACTTGCCTATCTCTGTGCTCTTTTGGGAAGAAAAATTGATGATTACTAGATAACAAAAATCCTTCACAAAAGGAGGATAAAAGACACATTCTCAGCTAATAAATGACTTAGCATTTACATGATCAATATACGTTGTTTATTATAAATACACCTGTTGTTGTTAGGTGCCGTCAAGTCAAGTTCGACTCATAGCGACCCTCATAGGGTTTTCAATGGCTGACTGTTTCAGGATTGCCTTAAGAGTGGGTTGCCACATCCTTCTCCCATTTTGCAGTGCTGGGAATCAAACTTGGGACCTCAGAGACTGCAGAGGGGCGCTCTACCAACTGAGCTAAATCCCAGCCCATAAATACACCTAGGATTTGTAAATGAGTTACAGTGACTAGGAGAATAGAGGTTAGCCACCATTTCCTCACATTTCTTTCTGATCGTTGTTGTTGTTAGGTGCCTTCGAGTTGAGTCCAACTCATAGCAACCCTATGTACAGCAGATTGAAACACTTCTTGATTCTGTGCCAGGCACATGATCTTATTTATATGTAAGCCCATTGTTGCCGACACTGTGGCAATCCATCTGATGGAGGGTTTTCCTTTATTTCATTGACTTGCCACTCTCCCAAACATGATGTCCTTCTCCAGGCATTGGTCTCTCCTTAGTATATGTCCAAAATATGTAAGACACAGTCTGGCCATTCTTGCTTCCAAGGAACGATTAGAAAATAAAATCTAAGTGCCAAACCTTCTTGAAATTGACACTATTGTGGGTACTATTAGTATTCCCCTATTACTTGAAAATTTTAATTTGCCAAATAAGGGGAAATGGCACTGGGAAAACATTAGAAAAGTAAGACTGATGGACACAGGGCTCCTCTGGAGAAGAGTGATGTGTCTGTGTTGGGATTTTGTTCCCATCCTTTCACAGACTGGCACAGTGAAAAATTGTTGCTTGAAAAATGCTTTTTCTTTCGATTTCACAATCTTGTATTGGAAACAATTACTTCTGTAGTCTTAAGATCCACAGCATGACTAATACATTCTCCTTTGATTATCAGGCAAAAGCTGAAAGTCTTGGTGCTAAGTATCTAAATTTAGACTTTCAAATGATCAAAATCCTATACATACTTCAGGAGACAATCTTCACCCTTGAGATACAAGTGTTAATTTTGTATCCTGCCCCTTTGCTGAAGGAGTTAATTGGCTCTAAGTGTTTCCTAGAGGAATTTTGGGAGTCCTTAAGGTAAAGGATTATGTCATCTATGAATAAGGATAATGTGACCTCTTCTTTTACTATCTGTATCCCTTTTATTTCTATTTCTTGTCTGATTGTTTTAGCTAGTACTTTGATCAAAATATTGAATAAGAGGGGAGAAAGTGGACATCCTTGTCTTATTCCTGATCTTAGAGGAAAAAAGTTCAATTTGTCCCCATTTAATATGATATTGGGTGTTGGTTTGCCACGGATGGCCCTTATTATGTTGGAGTATTTTCCCATTATGCCTAGTTTCTCCAGGATTTTTATCATGAAAGGATACTGCACTTTGTAGAAGGCCTTCTCAACATCAATTGAGATGGTCATGTGATTTCTGTCTGTAAGTCTCTTGATATGATGAATTATACTGATTGGTTTTCGTATGTTGAACCAGCTTTGCATCTATGAAATGAAGCCCACTTGATCAGAGTGTGTGATCCTTTCTTTTTTTTTTTAACATTATTCTGTTTGCCAGAATTTTATGGAGGATTTTTGAGTTAATTTTCATCAGGGAAATTGGTCTGTAGTCCTCTTTCTTTGAGGTATCCTTGCCCTGTTTTGATAACAGGGTGATACTGACTTTGTAGAATGCATTTGGAATTGTCTCTTCCTTTTCTGTACTATAAAGTAATTTGAGAAGAATCAGTATTAATTCTTAAGGGTTTGATAGAATTCTGCTGTGAATCCATCAGGACATTGACTTTTACTTATTGTTTTTTTTATTATTATTACTAATGCTATTTCTGCCTGCAGCTGTAGCCCTGTGGCGTCCGATCCCGTCAGATCTCAGAAGCTAAGCAGGGTTGGGCCTGGTTAATACCTGGATGGGAGAGACCGCCTGGGAACACCAGAAGATGTAGGCTTGGGAGAAGGACCTGGCAACCCCCACCCAGGAATCAATCTGCCATTGAAAACCCTATGAACAGCAGAGAAGCACTGACAATAGTGTTTCCCCTGTTGTACACAGGGTCGCTATGAGTCGGATACCGACTCGATGGCACCTAAGAACAATAACAACAATGCTATTTCAGTGAATATAATGGGTCTGATTAAATTGTTTGTGTCCTCCAGGCTTAATTTCACAATTCATACGTGCTAAGGAACTTATTTATTTCTTCAATATTTTGCACACTTTAGAGTTTTACATTTTTTACCTAAAACTGTTCATATACTTTTTGAGGTCTAGGTCATCTGGATTCTGATTACTTCTAAATCTTCATATCCTAGGACACTCCAACCTTTTTCTCTGTTCAAACTGTGCACATATTGCTGTTTTATTAAATAATCACATTTTTTCTTTTATAGGACATTCACAGCTACCATTTCTTTTCATTTGAATGCTTTACCTACGGATTTTCACAGATCTCTAACCCTATCCACCTATTCTAAACATTCTTCATCAAAATCCTAAGAGGTTTATTTTTCCTCTGTGTTACCTTTATTATCACCTAAAATTAGAGTACTTTCTATTGTTCACATTTTATTTTTCTGCCTCCCTTATTGTTATGTAAGATACATAATTCTACCAAGGATAATGCTAATTTTCTTCAATAATATCTTTAGTCCTTCAATGGTACATTGAGAGTTCACAAATGTCAGTGAAATGACATAAAAACTTACAGATATGAGTATTTTCCAGTGTTTCTCTTTTTGTTATTATTGTTCAGAAATAAAAAGAGATATAACTAAAAACAAATATGCTAGAACCAGTTTTACTATTGAAAGTTCTTAAATTTAATTGCATTTTGCATGAGCTTTACACTTGGTAAAGGAAATAACATGTTTTATTTAAAGTTAGATATGAAAGTCATTATTTCCACTTTATTACCTTGACTGTCATGGAGTTCAAGAGACATATTTTCATTTGCAATAATTATTGTAAGCCATGGTTTTAAAATATCTTTGTAGAGTTATCTCATTTCAACATTTTAATAACTATGAAATTTGTATTTTAATTTTACAAAGCATCTTGTAAGGATGGCTTTCACCTAATAGTATTTCTGTCACATAGTCTGGATAGCATGCTGTTATTGGGTGGCATGGAGTTGGGTCCACGCAGCCCTATTTACAACAGAACAAAATGCTACTCAATACTGACCCATGCATAAGATTTTTATGATTGATCCCAATGTTGCAGACACTACATTTCTTTTCAGTTTGACTCATGCCACATCAGCAACTGGAGGGGCTAGGGGCTTTATTCCATGCCTATTATTAAGTCCATCTCTACTTTGAGGAAGCAACTGTTCCCTAATCATTTCTTATGTACCTTCCATCCTAGGGGGCTCATCTTCCAGCACAATATTTGATAATGCTTCTCTCTTATTCATAGAGTTTTTAAGCCTAATTGTATTGGGTGTGGGCTGCCAGAACCTTCTCTCTAGTATGTCTTAGTCTGGAAGCTCAGATGAAACCTATCCACTATAGATAGCCCTACTGGTATCTGAAATACCAGTGGCATAACCTTCAGGATAATAGCAAAGACAATCCTCCACAGCTCAACCACCTGACAGATATGTGGGGGAACTATGTTGCCCAGGCTGGCCTCAAACTCGTGATCCTCTATCTCATTTTCTTCAGTAAATTGATTATCAGCATGTGCCACCAAGTCATAGATATTAGATAGATATTAGATAATATAATGCATTATAGCATGTAGACTATCATCTACCTAATATGTAATAGATCAGGAGATGTAAGCGTTGGCTCTAGAAAGATTTCCAAGGATAGGTCTGAGATTCTAAGGATCACACATTGGCAGAAAATGTATTGCAGCAAAATCGCTGCAAAGCACACTGCTTGCAAATACTACAGGTGCATTGTTTTCCTTGGCAATTTTCAAGATTGTTTTTCAAAAAAATAGATTAAATGCAAAATTTTCTCTAAAGCATTCTCCAAACTACAGAGTTGAACTTGGTTGTCATTGCCTGAAGCAGAAGAGCAATTTAGATGTCTAAAATTGCGGTATGGTTGTTTGAAAGATCCAGTCAGATTTTATTTTCATTCTTGGAAAAGAAATAACAAGTACATTGCTTTTGACAAAAGAACACCTTACATATTCTTTGACCTGATATGATCCCAGAGAAACATATATACAGTCAAAGAAGAATGCAAACTACTTCAAATATACAATTGCTGTGAATCTGCACAAATGCCTCTAGCTATACTATGATCTAATTTTTAATCTGGCAGAGAAGAGAAAAATCTTATTTCTTCCTCTGCTGCTGCTTCTGAAGTGATTCTGTGGAGGCCTTGACATTTCTGACCAATGATTTTGCAATTAGGAGTTTCTCTTCTTTTTTTCTGTTTTACAACATTTTAAAGCATTTATGCACAGCAAGATAGATTTCAGCATTGACATGTTAGTTCTATATGATTATATAACAATTTACCACAAACTTATTTGTATGAAACATCACACATTCACCATCCCAGAAATTTTGTCAGTCTGGGAGTGACATAACAGGGGCTCACAAGACTATGGGCAAGCTGCAGGCCAGTCTGAGCTACTTTTGTAGCTGGACACTTATCTCCAAGCTCACAAGGTTTGTTGGAGAAATTCAGGGCCTTGCTGCGACAGAACTGAGCTTCTCATTTCTTGCCACCAGCTGAAGTATTTTTTTGCACCTCTCGAGTTCACCCCAAGTTCTTTGCCATGTGGTTCTCTCCCCTATGATAGTACCATGCAATGTAATCTGATTTGTAAGCAACAGCCCACCATCTTTGTGACATAATTTCATCTAATGAGCCAGCCACCATGATATATGCTGTAATCACAGTAACTCTGGAGCAGGAGGCAGGAGGACTGGGGGTTCTAGGCCAGAAACAGCCTGAACAACTCAGGGAGACACTGTCTCAAAATTAAAAAAATGAAAAAGTGGGGGGCTGTGGGTGCAGCTCAGCGATAGAGCACTTGGCCCACATTTGTGAGGCCCTACGCTCAAAATCTAGAACTTGAAAAAATTTTTTTCATCTAATGAAGGGAGTGAGTATTTCATCATCTTTACCATATCCTACCGTCTAGAAGCCTGCAGCTGTACACTGTGGTGTCCCATTTCATCAGATCTTGGAAGCTAAGCAG
>VMDO01041735.1:0-10992 GCA_007922755.1 Pedetes capensis
TGGTGATGATGATGATGATGGTTGTGGTGATGTTGATGGTTGTGATGACGATGGTGGTGGTGATGTTGGTTATGAAGGTGTTAGTGATGGTGATAATGATGGCGATGGCAGTGGTGACGTAGTAGAGGTGGTAGTGATGATGGTGGAGGTGATGATGATGTTGATGATGATGGTTGTGGTGATGTTGATGGTTGTGATGGTGATGGTGGTGGTGATGTTGGTTATGAAGGTGATAGTGATGGTGATAATGATGGCGATGGTGGTGGTGACGTAGTAGAGGTGGTAGTGATGATGGTGGAGGTGATGGTGATGTTGATGATGATGGTTGTGGTGATGTTGATGGTTGTGATGATGGTGGTGGTGATGTTGATTACGAAGGTGTTGGTGATGGTGATAATGATGGCGATGGCAGTGGTGACGTAGCGGAGGTGGTAGTGATGATGGTGGAGGAGGTGGTGATGGTGGTGATCGTGATGACGGTGGTAACAGTGACTGTGGAGGTGGGGGTGACGGCCGTGGATGTAATGGCGTTGACAGCGGTGGTGGTCGTGTTAGTCAGCTTTGCATCACTATACAAAATACCTGAGAAAAATCAACTTAAAAGAAGAAGAAAATTTGTTTTGTCTCAGTTTCAGAGGTTCCAGTCCATGGCCAGTTGGCCCTCTGGCTTTGGGCCTGGGGTATCCCAGGGCATTACAGGGGGACACAGGACAGAGCAGGCCTGCTCATCTCCTGGCATCCAGGGAAGAGAGTGGGGGCAGAGAGGAGAGGCTGCAGTCTAGATGTTCTCACCAGAGCTCAAGGACACACACCTGTGACCTCACTTCCTCTCACAGGCCCCACCTCCTGAGGCCCCACTTCCCAGTAGGGCCACAGGCTGGTGACCAAGCCTTTAGCACGTGGATCTTTGGGGGACATTTACTATCCAGATGGTAATTGGGGAGACAGCTCTTCCTGCCTCTGGTTTTGTGGGTGGGTTAGGTAGGAGAATCCCACCGATCTTGAAGGTCATTGTCCCTCCTCCTCCAGCCGCCTGAGGCCTATCCTTTAAGCTTTAGAGTTCTTTTTGACATCACTTCTTGGGAAGCAGCCTCATTTCTCAAACTAAAGGAAGCGATCCTACTGCAATCCGTCCTGTCAAGGTCCACGTGCCTTTCCTCCGTGGCACCTTTCACAAACGCCAACAACCCACTGTCTAAGGTGCCGTTGTGACGTGTCCCCCACTTGAGCCCAGTCAGGTCCGGTGTGTTTGCCTTCACCTCTGTCCCCACCATGGAGCACTTTGCCTGACATGGCTCCTGCTCCCCAACAAATACTTGTGGAAGGAAAAGATGACAAGATGGCGCCTCTCCAGCTGATGTCCCGGGGAGAGAATGGTCTCTGGCTCTCCTTCAAAGGGTTGAAACAGGTGGCTGTTTTGCCTGCCATTCAAAGAGCTGCGCCAATGTGAGATGGATTTTAAATAAGAGATGGGCAGCCTGGTAAAAAAGACAGAGTCCCAGCAGAATCCACATACATGACTTGGGAGACATTGTTTAAAAAGTAAGAAAAGAAAAAGGAAAAGAAAAGAAGGAAAAGGAAAGGAAATGCATCGGTAAGGGGTGCAGACAAATTAAAAAGCCCCTCTCCTGATCTGTGGCCTCCCCGGCAGCTTCTGCAGGAGGGACGGTCTCTAGATAACAAGGCTGGCTGAGTGACGGGGTGGGAGCATCGCGGGGCGTCCGTGGGCACGTCCGTGCCCTACTGTCTTAGGCCAGTCTCTGTGCAGGGCGAGAGAGGCCCATAAACATGACACGTTTGCTTGGCGGCTCCCTGTTGGGGCCCCAATGTATTACCTGGCTAATTATCTCATCTCCGGCTGACAGAGGGGTTTCCGTGGAACTTCTCCATCACCACCGCCTCAGCCCACCTTCCAGGGGGCTGTCTAATAGCTTGATATATTTTTGGATCCCCTGCTCATTGGATGAACAAGCCAGAGCAAATCACGTATTGACCTCGAAGCATTTGTAAACTGTAGAACATTATATTCTCATCAGAGCCATAGGGGCAGTAAACTGTAGTTTCTCTGCTGGGAAGCAGGTTTTGGTTATGCACTGTGTTGCCGGGGTTGTACCTAAACAATAATACATCACTGGTGGCACATGTCGCCTTCTTTATTGAAAGGCAAAACAAAGAGTTGAGGACAAAAATCATTACTTCTTTAGCAATTTTTCACCAAATGCTTTTCTTTTGTGCTTGACACACAGATGGGACATGGCACTGTGAGGAAAATGATGTATGGCAGAGTGACAAATTTCATTTCCTTTCTAAAACCGGAATCAGAAGGATGCTCAAGTTTGGGAAGGTTGGGTTTCTTAGAGAGAGAGAGAGAGGGAGAAAGATAAAGAGAAGGAGAAGGAGAGAGAATATGAATATTGTGCTTTTTGGAAGGAGAGGGGACCCCAGTGGGTCTTCCCAAGAACGCATTTATGTGCTTTAATTCACTTGCCGGGTATTGATCAAAGTTCTTCAATGAAAATATTGTAACAATCAGCTGCTTCACGCAGAGCTTTTGTGCCATCTTGAACATGATCAGCAGTGACAGAGGGTGGAATTCACAAATGAGATGCAGCCCGGCAGGGACGGGTCAGAGGAGAGGCACAGAATCAGCTCCTCTGGGCTCGGTGAGGTCTGAGGCCGAACTCGCTGCGAGTGAGGAGGAATCCGGCAGCTACTCTCGGCTCTCGCCCCTCCCTTCTCTCTTCTTCCCCTTTCTTCTCCACTTCATCCTCAAATGCAGGGTTTCTCACAGCACACCCAGCCACCAGCCACTCCTGAGTCACTAGGGTGCTTCCTAAAAATGCAGTGTCTCCGGCTCCAGGCCGATTTGGAATCGGGTTGCACGGTTTCGATGGGTAGATGTGTGTGCTTCACAAGCCCAGGAAGTGATTTCTCTGTGCTCCGAAGTCTGCACATCCCTGCCCAGCTATGTCCACCCAGGTTTCTATGAGAAGGCATCCTGGGTACCACCTGCACAAAGCTGGGCTCTTTCCTCTGACCTTCTCCCTCTCAGGGTGGTTTTCTGTTAGCATTTTACCAGGTGACTTTTGGGAAACATTTGCTGCCATGATGATTTTTAGTGTCCCTTTTCCAGATCCCACATCTGTGTTTTGTTAGGGTCTTTTTTTTCCTTACCTCATCGTTCTTCAGATTGGGCTGGGCATCTCTTTACAGGAAACAAATAAAAGGTTCAAATATGTTTTAGGAGAGGATGATTACCACTCAGTTAAAGTTAGTGAAATAGCTTGATTACAGGATTTGTCACGGTATTTACTATATGCATGTATAGTGGTATTCCCACAATAGGAGTTACGGAAATGTAGTTGACGGTAAACTCTTCTGTCTTGGAGAATATCATGAGATTTATGTTTCGAAGGACAAATTTGGATAATAGTGACTAACTCAGAGGACATCATATGGGGTAAGTGGAAATCATGACAAGTGTGCTGTGACAGAAGAGGCATCTAATGCCCTTGAAGTCGTCATCTATGTGGGTCTTTACTACCTTCATAGAGAGTTCTGCATTTACAGAGGAAAGAGAATCTAATATGGAAAAATGAAAGTTGTGTGGCAGGAAATTTAAATTTATAGCAAACGGATTTATAAGATTGGAAAATATTTCCTGGGAAATGTTGCATTTGTTGAGAAAACATCAAGTCGGTATCATTTTTCTTTAGTGTATGCCAGTGATTGCCATGGTATTTTCAGTCGCATCACATGGTTGTGAAAGCTGGACATTGAACAAGGGAGACAGGAGAAGAATTGATGCTTTGGAATTATGTTGCTGGAGATGAATACTGAATATACCATGGACTGAAAAGAACCAACAGATCCGTCCTAGAAGAAGTGCAAGCAGAGTGCTCCTTGGAAGCAAGGATGGCCAGATTGCTTCTTACATATTTCGGACATGTAGTCAGGAGAGATCAATACCTGGAGAAAGACATCATGTTTGGGAGAGTGGCAGGCCAACCAAAAAAAGGAAAACCCTCCACCAGATGGATTGACACAGTGTCTGCAACAATGGGTTTAAACATAAATAAGATGGTTTGCCTGGCACAGAATCTGCAAGTGTTTCGATCTGCTGTACATAGGGTTGCTATGAGTTGAAGTCGGACTCGACGGCACCTAACAACAACAACAACATGCCAGTGATATTTTACCTACTGTGATTTTCCCTTTATTCTACTTATTTATGATTTTGGGAGGCTGGAGGTTTGAACTCAGGACCTCATGCATCTTTTGCAAGTGCTCTACCACAGGGCCACACTCCCAGTCCATTTTTTTTTTTTTTACTTTTTATTTTGAGACAGGGTTTTGCTTAGTTGCACAGACTGCCTGTGGCCTAGAACTCATGCTCCTCCTGCCTCTGCCTCTTGAGTCGCTAGAATTACAGGAGTGTGTCCACCCCGCTCAACCCTTTAGTTCTTTAAATTCATCATCAGTTACTTGGATTATAAAGCAGTCAACAGACGTCTTAAGCGCCAATATTAACAACGGGTGCCTGGATGTTTGTCCTGCCATCTCTAGGCTGTTTCTGCAGACAACAGAGAAGCTGTAGCCTCAGTATTGCTTTTGGAGTCACTACGTCCACTTCTGAGACTTCTGATGAAAGCTAAGTTTTTCACTGTCGTTCCAAGGGCCTCAGGAATCATCTGACGCCTCGCTCAGAATCTGGAGGACCGTGGCTGGGCTCCTGGGCCAGTGCCTCCCTCCTTGTCCTCTGAGACGACATTCTGTGCCTCTAGGAGCAGTTCTCTAGTTCCTGCTGATATATCTTCCTTCCCAAAGTTCCTAGCAGCAGGGGACCCGAATCTCTGTCTGTAAAGAGTCAGTTACGGTAATTGCTTACAACGTCAAAAGAGATTCTTTTATTCCTTTACATTTGAAAATGTAACTGTGGTTTTCTGCTTTTACAAAACTGTTATTTGCCACTTCTGAGTAGTTAGTGTTCAAAGTTAAAGACTGACCCTCAGAAGTCATAAACAAGGAAAACGTTTGGTGACAGTTGGTATGGACAAACTATTTTCCTAAACTGTCAAAGCATTTGAAATCAGCGGTGCACATTGAAAAACATAAATCACACTTTTATTTGTTATATCACAAAGAACATTGTAAGTATTTCATCAAAATTGAAATGACAAGCTGCTATAACCTCATACAGTCACCTGTGCCTCTTTATCCCCCGTGTTTTCTTCATGCGCTTTGTTTTTTAGAGCAGTTTTAGATCATTGCACGTCGAAAGGAAAGCACAGAGCCCTCCCATACACGCCGCGATCCCCAATGTGCACAGGCTCCCCACTACAAAATCCCGCCTCAAAAATGTACAATTGTTCTCATCAATAGGCCTATGGAGACCCAATATTGCCCAGAGGCCACAGTGTACCCCAGGATTCACTCCTGGTGTTGCACGTTCTAGGGTCTGTTGTTGTTGTTAGGTGCCGTCGAGTCGGTATCCGACTCATAGCGACCCTCACAGGGTTTTCAATGGCTGACTGTTTCGGGATTGCCTTGGGAGTGGATTGCCAGGCCCTTCTCCCATTGTTCTAGGGTCTAGACAAAGGTATAATAAGGTGTATCGTCATTATAGTAGAATACAATGTAATTTCTCTGTCCTAAAAATCCCCCTGCCTGACCCTGTCAACCTTCCCTCCCCCAACCCCTGGCAGCCACCGATCTTTCTACTGTCTTCATGGTCTTCGACTATATGACTTTCTGGCAAAGGCGAAATTACAGGGACAACATAAAGAGCAAGGATGCGCCCTTTCTGATCGGCTTACTTAATAATGAACATTTACGCTTCCTCCACACCTTTCCACGTGTGGAGCAATATTCTGTTTTCTCGTTATCTGTACATGTGTATCGCAGTTTATTTACCAGTTTACCTACTGAGCCACCTGGTTGCTTGCATGTTTGGCCAAATACAAATGAAGCTGCTGTAAACATACCTGTGCTGTTTCTTGTGGCCCTACTTTTCAGTGCATTTGGGTAAATGCCAAGGAGTGCCATTGGTGGCTTCTGTGGTTAAGAGTATGTTTAAAGAACCTGCCACGTTGTCTTCCGAAGTGTCATATCAGTTTATTTTCCCGCTACCAGGTAAGGGGTCCTGGTCCTCCACTTTCTTGTGTCTGTGGCGTCAGTGTTTTGGATTTTGGCTTTTCAGTAGTTGTGCAGTGGTAACTCATTATTGTTTCAATTTGTAGCTTCCAATAGTAGTTTTAATTATATTTGCATATGTGGACATGCATTCCTTGCCATCAATGTATCTTCTTTAGTGAGATGCCTGTTCAGGTCTTTCACCAATTTTTTCATTGAGATCTTCTTTTTTTATTGCTGAGTTTTAAAAGAGCTCTTTGTGTGTAAAGTCCTTTGTCAGATACACTGTTTACAAATATTTCCTTCCAGTCTGTTGCTAGTCCTCTCCTTTCTTGACCCATGCCCCACAGTTTAGTCATGCCACATTTATGGCATTAGAATCTTTTAGCGATGTTTTTGCAATGTTTTTTTTTTTTTTTTTGGAGACAGGGTCTTGTTATGCAGTCCCGGCTGGCCTTGAATTTGAGATGATCTTCTTGCCTCAGCCTCTTGAGTTCTGGGATTATAAGTGAGCACCACTCTTTTTGCATTTCCTTATGGACTTTTGCATTTCTTGAAGATGTTTTATATTTCTTGATGGAAGAGGTTATGTTTTACTTTGGGCTGTTGATATTATTTTGAAAGAAGGGCATATGTTTTCATAAATGATAAGGCATAGTGATCCTAATCATTCCCAAAGTATTTCAAGAAAAGAAAGAAATTAAGATGTTAATTAATGTGAAGATTATAACACAAATAACCTAAGAGGACTATATTCTTTGCTAAGATGTGCATGCATGTGTGTGTGTGTAAACATATTTATGCAATTCACAGGGCCCTTTAAAATATAGCTCTATTCTACACATCGCAGCAGTACATGTTGAAGGTCTAGAATCTTCGAAGTCCTTGCAATGTGAAATTATGTTACCAAGAATACCACTTACCAAGGCTTATTGCTTTAGGACAAAAATTACATGCCATTTCCCCTCATTTTTTAAATAAGGTAACTGCAGTATAGTTGAACAAAACATAACAGATAGTGCTAGAACTTCGTGGATCGCATGTATTTTATATGCCAAGTGGATCACTAGGAGAATCGATTCTTAAACTAACTTTAAGATTTGTCCTAATCATTCATTCTGGCATTGATTTTGCATTGGCTGTGTGGAGTAGGGGTTCTTTCATTTAACAAATCTCCTGCACCCTGTGTGGCTTGGTCACACAGAGAAGGAATGGGAATCAATATTATCAGACACTGAATATTGGGACTTAATGACCTTCAGGGAGCCCACTCATTGCCAAAGCTCACCTAGGGCAACGTTGAACTGGGGTCAGGGCATCTCTGTCACTTAGAACAATAGTAGCACGCGGTGATGCGCGTGCCCTGTCTGATTTCTGTGTGATGATGTCCAGAGGTCTCTAGAGATTTCCTCGGGTGTTTATTTCTTCTCTCTCGAGGTCTCCACTCTGCTCTCATCTTGGTCACATTTACTCCAGACTTATCGCTTCCCATGTTGCTGTTGGCACGCTGTCCCTGATTAAAACAGAAGAAATACCTGCATTCGGAATGCATTTAGAGCCAGGGGTGGTGGCCCATCCCTGTAACCCCAGCCCTTGGGAAGCCAAAGTGGGGGCATTGCAAGTTCCAGGCCAGCTTGGGCTACAAAGTAAGATCCTGTCAAACAAACAAACAAACAAACAAAAACAAACAACAACAACAACAAAAACCCATCCCCAGTATTACTAGTATTGTTTTATTTTTAACATAGTTGTTGTTAGGTGCCGTCAAGTCGTGTCTGACTCATAGCAACCCTCATAGGGTTTTCAATGGCTGATGATGATTTTGGGATTGCCTTGGGAGTGGGTTGCCAGGTCCTTCTCCCACTTTTGTGGTGCTGGGAATAGAACCACAGAATAGAATAGGACCTCAGAGACTGCAAAGTGGAGCTCTACCAACTGAGCTAAATCCTAGCCCCTTAACATAGTTAGGCCAGTTCTATTGTAAAATAAATGCTAATGCTAAGAGGCCCGGCTAGGATACATGTGCTATTTGCACAAAGTAGAAACTGCAACTTCCTTTTAAAAATATTAAAATGCAGGCTGGGTAACCTTAGCTTCACATCACAGTGACTTGGGAAACTGAGGCCAGAGACAGCCTGCATAACGTAGACCCTGTGTTAAAATAAAAACTAAAAAAGGGGCTGGGGGATGGCTCAGTGGCGAGGCACTTGCCTAAACATGTGCAAGGCCCTAGGTTCTACCCTACTGTGCCAAAAAAAATTAAAAAGTAAACCTTTTCTGCCTGATTCATGGTCCAGCTAGTGACCTGCTTATGATTCGGTTATGATAAAATGTGTCCTTATTATTCCTTTATATGTCAGTTAATAAAAAACTAAGCCCTCTAAGAATGCAGCCTTTGGACGAGAGAGGATGATGCTTTTAATGCCAACTCAAAGCCACATTTCTTTTCATCGGCATCTGCTCTGTGTTAAGCGGTCTATAAAATCTAGGGCCCTGTTGACAGTGGAAGATGAAAACAAACAAACAGGGGGATGAGGAGAGGCATGGCATTGAGATCAAAGTGGAATAATCCCGCTCTCATTGCTGGGCATTTGCAAAACATCTTTATTTTGACCCTGAATGGTTGGGTTTTCTTCCCTCCAATCTTGATTTGGGGGCCCTGGATTAAGAAGACTGCATGGGAAGTGAAGCGGCAGAGTCAGGGGAACCAGGAGCCCGGGATCTGTTTGAACAAATCTAACCATTTGCAGTTGTGGAAGCTCCTTCATTGTCTGGGACCATCTGAAATCAGTGCCGCACATCTTAGATTAAACTCACGCTCTTTATCCAAGATGGCGGGCACCCCACTGCAGGCGAAGTGATCCCAGTGGTATTTACATAACGGCAGATGAAGTGGGTCGAGGGTTGGGATTACGGAGGAGGAAAGAGAGATGGCTTAGATTTTTTAAGGCTACTGAATTTGGAAATATCATTCTTTTTTATTGAGGGTAGTAATCTAGATATATCTAATTCTCTGTCAATACTAAAAAATAGAAGTAATATGTGAGACGTCTCACCTTAGAGCATTGCTGCCTGCAGATGTGATCATTCTTCAGAGATTTTATGTATTACAAAAATAGTATGTACTAAAGCCTTCCGTGGAGAAATTTACTCCATCTACTTGTTGACATTAACTGTGTCTATGAGGCAGGTGGCGTAGTGCGTGCTGCAGGTACGGGGATAGTTATGTCACAACGTCTGACCTTCTAGAGCTAGTGGAGAAAAGGAAATAACCACCATCACTAACAGAAACAGGGAATAAGGAAAGGGGAGGGAAGGCAAGAGAAAAGAAGGGATTGGTGGAAGGACTAAAGAGGGATGTGGAGAAGTTCCTTTCCCTGAAGCCCGGTGCTTCTCAGAAGGTGGTCCCTGTATGAAGGATCATATGTAAGGTAGAATAAATTACTTACTAAATAAAATAAAATTCCGGGAGCATTTTTCTTTCAACAATACATATTTTGAAAATTTTTCCTTTCATTTATTGGTAACTTCACATTTCAGCCTCCCTGCTGGGGTGTTACCTAGCTGTAAATATTGGCAGAACACCCATCATAAGTGAGTGGAGTAGCTTTCCAGGTTTATTCCAAATTTGTTCCACAGATCATTAAATTCTAAGACAGCTCTGTCTGTCTCTGTCTTGGTCTCCTTTTTAGCTTCTTCAAAGTATGTGTTGTAAAGATGTCTGCAGATTGTCAGCAGGAAGATGATGGTGAGCTCAGGGGTTTGGTATCTTTTTTGTTTAAACAAGTCCAAGAAAGGAGGGTTGTGAGTATCCACTAACAATCTGGGAGTGAACATAGATTTTAAAGTGCTGCTCCCAAGACCGTTTCTTCTAATGTTCACTCTCTTTCTTTTTCCATTTTCCCTGAACTCTTACCTTTTGATATACCCCTGGATTTAATATTACAAGCATGGACTTGAGAGAATTTCTGAGTATTGGAGTTGTGATCATGAAGAACAGAGAGAAAGACATGGAAATTGGAAATTGTCCTATTCCATAGAGAAGACAGGACGTGGCACTGTATGATTATAAGGTCAAAGGCATTCTGTGCCTTTTGACTCATGCATTTCTTGGATTTTTCCCCTTGACTGAATCTCTAGTGACCCAATCGTATAATTGAATTAATTCTTCCTTACTGATGTTCAAATTCTCCAGCTCAGGACAATCACAAAATGCGCTTGAGAACCACAGAAGGGCTGATAATAGAGGGGAGGAAGACCGAGGGGAAGTTTCCCAGATCCTTAGCTGTCTCTGGTGTGGTACCTATAAAACCACCTACTTGGAGCAGTGGCTGAAACCGACTGCTCCAATCCTTTTGGATTTTCCAGCTACCTTTTAAAATCACTGACCTCGAAGTGTATCGGCTTCAGGGTGCATTGCAATCATATTTCAGTGGCTGCGTTGCAGTCAGGCCACACAAAAGGATGTTGTTGCTCTGTGAGTGTTCATTTTCTTTTATTTCATAGCTTCCTTTTGCATCGAAATCTCCAAGTTTGCAAACAGAATAGGTTATTTTACCCTCGTATCTTTTTTGATAATAAAAGGAGAGGAACTTAGTCCTGTTAAGACTGTTTTCCCGCTGTATACCAAGATGCAGATAAAAGGAGATATATATATATATAATCTGCCCGCAGATATATATACATATGTATATACACATATATATACACATATATACATATATATGTATATATGTGTATATACATATATATGTATATATGTGTATATACATATGTATATATACATATATACACACATATATGTATACACATATATATGTATATACATATATGTATATATTTTTATATATACATATATGT
>VMDO01041736.1:0-10970 GCA_007922755.1 Pedetes capensis
TAGCTACTCACTGTTCCGTTGCTGAGGGTCTAGACCTGTGGCTTCTTCCCTTCCATTCTGCTGACTCTCACTAATGGTGACCTACCGTCTTGTGACACGGAAAATTTGATATGGAAGCCCATTGCTTCATCTTACAGGTGGGCTTCCTCCTGGCCTCACGAAGGAAAATTTACCTCCACATCAGCTTTGCTTCTATCTTGAAGAGGGCTCCCCAACTCAGGACCACCCAAGTCCCTGATAAGCTTTACCTCCGAGCCTCACTTTCCTGCTTCCCCACCCCCAGCTCTCCCAAAGTTCGTTCTCCCCAAATGAGAGAATCACTGTAGAACTCTAGCCTGGGCAGACAGCCTTCCCCTCCAGGAAACAGCCAGTTCAGGCCAGCTCTCTGACCCTCTCCTGCCTCCCCAGAGCCAGTGCCGGAGGCTTTCTTCTCCAGCACCCTTCTGCTGAAACCTGGGCCCCTTCCCCCCACAACTCCTTCCCCTTCTTTATTTTTCTTCATAGCACGTCACCATCTGTCATGTCTTATAGTTTATTTGTCAAATGGCTCCTTGTATGACACCCACATGCACCAGAATGTGATGACTTGTTCATTTATATATCCTTAACAGTTAATACAGTGCCTGAAATGTAAGTGTTTAATAACCACGTGACAGGTAGATGAGCAAATGAGACATAACACCTGGCCCCCAAACGCTCTCAATCTGGTGACTGACACAGACCAGGGCAGTTGTAACATGAAGAAATAACCTCTGCCACAGGAGAAGGTATTTGAAAAAAGGCCCCACTCCATGGTCAGGGACTGTGTCCTGGTCCCGTCAAGAGGGGCATCATTCTACAAATGAATGGAGTCACGGAGAGAGGTCAAGATGGAGACCAGCCCAAAGATGAGGAGGGCACTGTGCAGGGAAGTAGGTGTGGGTAGAGGGGGACAGAGAAGGAAGGGAGGGAGCAGGGCTGGAAAGAGGGGCACAGGGAAGCCCCCTGGGCCTCCACACTCCCTCAAGGACTTCAGCAACAAAGAGGTGGAGGATGCAGGTTTCAGCAGGGCATGTCAGGCTGCAGGGTGGGCCATTCCCTGCAGAAAAGTTGGTCCTGAGTATGGGGAGGCAGGGAGGCCTGTGAGGAGGCTCCACAGGGAATGGAGGCTGGTTCTGGCCAGTGGTGTTAGCAGGATAGGACAGCCCAAAGCCAACCCTTGGGATTTCTGCTGGTGGCCTTGGCTGGCAATAGGAACCTGAGAGATGCCTCCGGCTAAGTGGGCTGACAGTGAGGGGGTTCATTTGGTGGGCAGAGGGGCTGTCTAGGGGACACTGGTTTGGTTGATTTGAAGGGTAAATAATCCACACCCCAGACTCCTGAGCCAATGCTATTTTCAACTAGGGTTGCCAGATTTAGCAAAAATAAAAATAGAAGGCCAGGTATAGCGGCACATGCCTATAATCCCAGCACTTGGGAGGCTGAGGCAGGAGGATCACCACAAGTTTGAGACTAGCCTAGCTTGAGTAGAAAGTTCCAGGCCAGCCTCAGCTGTAGAGTGAGATTCTGTCAGAAGGAAGGAAGGAAAAGGTAGGAAGGAGAGAGAAAAGAAAGAAAGAAGGAAAGAAAAAAGGAAAAGAAAGAAAGAAAAGAAAAGAAAATAGTAAAGAAAAGACAGGAAGGAAGGACATTCAACTAAACTTGAATTTCAGATAAACAGTAATTGTTAGCATGGCTCCCAAACTGGGCTTCCTGAATTTTGTCTGACAACTCCGCTTTCAGCGACCTCTCACCTACCCCCACTCACACACCTGCTGACGTAACAGTGACAAAGCACAGGGAAATCTCCTTGCGGCCCCTCGAGCCTCCACCTGTCACTCCTTCT
The DNA here is from genome assembly GCA_007922755.1 of Pedetes capensis. NCBI lineage: Eukaryota > Metazoa > Chordata > Mammalia > Rodentia > Pedetidae > Pedetes > Pedetes capensis. Next base: position 1,865 of record VMDO01041736.1, read on the forward strand.
CTATGTGCCTCCTTGGGGCCCTGGCCCTGAACAGTGGCCTCCAGACTCCAGTTCATTCTGCCTTCCAGCCAGCATGAAAGCCCCTGGGCCCACACCCCTCTGGGATCCGCTGGGACCCACAGGGAGCCCTGGGGGGTCTGGGCCTGGCCTGGCACTGCCTTCCACCCCACTCGGGTATTTCCAGGAAAAGGTCTCTGCCCAGAGCCAGGACCCCAAAAGACTCAAGGCCACACGCTCAGGGCTGTTTCCAGGAAGGTTCAGACCCACCCCGGCCACAGTGGCCACATCCTCTCTCAGGCGCTCTAGGCTTGCCAGGCTCTGATAGGCCAGGCTCTAGGTTTAGGGGTCCCCGGCAAGGCCACAGTGGGAGCCTGGGTCACCTGTCCCCGGAGCTGCCAGAGCTCCTATGATCCTGAAGCATCCTCACAACACTGGGGACCCAGCCCAAGACCTGGAGAGCTGCGACAGCTGGGAGAACAGCCTCCGATGGGACCTCGCATCGTCCCCGGAAGGGAGGGGCGCTCTGCCTTGAGTGGGCGGGAAGGAGGCCTCTTCTGTGGGGTGACTGGGGAGGTGACACGGAGACAGGATAAACGAGCCACCAAGGACTGGGCAGTTGGGATCGGGGAGATGTGGGCACAGCCCAGAGGCTGCACTGTGAGGGGAACATCCGCAGAATAGCAGAGGGCCAGAAGCGCTGGAGAGGGACCCCGCCAGGGAAGGTTGGGAACACACGAGAAAATAAGCATATGAGATGGAAGACCCCAGGGCCTCACACTCAGTTGACACTACTAATAATCACAACAAAAACACTCATGGCAATAAGAACCACTTATTGAGTACTAACTCTGTGTTCTTCCAATGTACTTTTATACTGAATCTTCAGAACAGATACTAGTATTACCCTTATTGTACAGATGGGAAAAATAAGGCACAGAGAGGCTAAGTGACTTCTCCACAGTCACTCAGCTAGCAAGTGGCAGAGTCTGGTTGCAGAGCCTGCTAGTGAGGAGCTACTTGCATCAAAAAAACGTACAGTAGGTCAGAGGCTCCTCTTGGGAAACAGAGATCCAGCTCCACTTCCTTCCCTGGAGGTTCAAGGTCATAAAATCGGTCTGTTGGCCTGGTGCAGGGCCCTGAGAGTTGACTCCAGCCAGCTGTCCTGGTACCAGTGTTCCTGGGGCATAAGCCCACAAAGCGACCTCAGGCAGCTGCACTGAGGAGAGAGACAACTGGATGTGTAATCAGAGCTCGCACTTCCTCTTGCTGTCACTTAGCAGGCGAGGTCCTGGGCAGACCAACTTCTCTGGCTTGTGCACCAAGTTCACAGACAGCGGACCACAGCGGTTTACAGGCAGGTTTTGCTGGGATTTGGCTCAGTGGGTAGAGCGCTGCGCTGCAGTCTCTGAGGTCCTGAGTTCAATTCCCAGCACCGCAAAAATGGGAGAAGGGCCTGGCAATCCACTCCCAAGGCAATCCCGAAGCACTCAGCCATTGAAAACCCTACGAGGGTCGCTATGAGTCAGATACCGACTCGATGGCACCTAACAACAACAACAGCATTAGAGCCTTTGCCTCTGTGCACGGGCCAACACTGCCCCCTGGTGTCCATCCTGGGAGAAGCGCTGGCTTCCTGACTTCCTTCCCACCTGCTCCAACAGGCAACTCTAAGGCCATAGTGATTCTCTGCAATTGTGAGAACTTGAGATTTTCTGAACCCACATCCACATGTCTATAGGGAAAAATTCAATCCTGCCCAGTGATCTAATAACCAGGTCACTGAGGCCCAACTGGCTTATCTGCAAAGAAAAACGTGTTCCCTTTGGACCCTGAAGAAGCCCCCATGGCTGCTTGGCTGCTGGTTTTGGGGGGGCGGGTCTTTGGAGGACTGGGGAAGAAGACTCTGGGAAGGATTGGGCATCTTGACTTTGGGAAGGGTGGGCTTGGAGTTACAGTGTCCTCTCTTAGGGGTTAAAGGCAAAGTGAGCTCGGGCACAGACTGTCTCCGGCGCTGCATACGGCCGTGAGCCAGGTACAGTCCCATCCTCCCCAGGAGGAAGGGAGAGGCCAGGCCCTCAGTGTGCATATGAAGATCACGGGGCTCGGCCAGAGTGGGGATCCGCCCCACACTGACACTGTCCTCCCTGGTCTTATTCATCACAAAGCTCCTGGGCTGGGCAGGACCAGAGCCTCTTGCCCCCACTTCCCAGATGTAGAGACTAAGGGTTTGTAGGCTTGGCACGGTGGTGTATGTGCATCAGTAATCCCAGCACTCGGGAGGCTGAGGGAGGAGGACCGAAGTGAGTTTGGGCCCAGCCTGGTCTACACAGAGAGTTCCAGGCCAGGCTGGGCTACACAGTGAGATCCTGTCTCAAAAGAAAATAAATAAATAAAAGAAAAAGAAAGAAGAAGAAGGAGAAGGAGGAGAAGGAGGGGGAGCAGAAGGAAAAAAAGAAAAGAAGAAAAGAGAAAAGAAGGGAAGAGAAGAGAGAAGAGAAGAGAAGAAAGGAGGAGAGGAGAGGAGAAAAGAAGAGAAGAGAAAGAAGAGAAGAAAGGAGAGGAGGAAAGGAGAGAAGAGAGAAGACTTGTTAGAAATAGCAGGTTCAGCATCACGCAGTGAGACCCAGAGCCAGCCCTTGGAAGGCGGCTTTCTGAATCCTAGGCCAGAGCTCTGCCCCTAGACTTGGCCTACTGGGCAGCCCCCACATGGGGCTGAATGTTCGGGAGGCAGAGCCCTGCCCTGCCCTCTGCACACAGCGGGCTATGGAGGTAGCAAAGGCTCCTCACAGGGCCTGGGGCCTCCAGGGTCCAGCAGCAGGCCTGCCTCCTTCTCTGCTTGGGGCTGGGACTCCAGGCCAGGATCAGTGTGTCTGGGAGGAGCTGAGGGCTTCCATCTCCGCCTTGGCCTCTGCCTCTGAGTGGCACCTCTGGGAGCAGAACCACAGGAAGAGGAAGAACCCTGCAAGACAGTCGGGGGAGCATCACTGAGTAGCCAGGAGCCTCCTAAGGGCAGAAGGACCCCCAGAACCCCCTGCAGCTGGGGGCAGAGGAGCAGCCCCCGGGGCTGAACGGCGCACACGCTGGGCCCAAGGGCGCCTCTGTGCAAGCTGGAGGCAGCACCCTTTCCTGAGGAGTGGGGATGTGGCCCCAGACCCGCTTGGCAAGCAGGGCTGTGGGCTCAGCCCCTCGTCACCCCTGACCCGAAGCCCCTCCATGACGAGCGCCCTCCCGGCTGTCTGCCACCCCGCCAGCTTCCCGCAGCCCCGTGGCCCTACCGTAGAGCGAGTTGAAGATGGTGAAGAGGAAGAGCTGGGGCAGCAGGAAGACACCAAAGGACAAGAAGGCCAAGGCCCAGGTGGTCCCCAGCAGCGTGGTGAGGCCCAACACGGTGACGGTGTCCCTGCAGGCCCGGGGGTTTGGCTCCTTCTTCCGCGCCCGCAGCCTGCGCAAGACCCGCAGCACCCAGGCCAGGACCACCAGGTTGAGCAGGGACGTGAGGCCGCCGTAGCCCATGACCAGGACGCTGTGCACCACAGAGCTCCGCACCCAGCACCTGAGGGAGAGGCGAAGACCAGGGTCGGCGCAGCCCCAAGGCCAGCAAGAGGCCAGTGCCCTTGGCCCCGATGGCACCCATGGGGCAGCCCTCATCCAGGCCACCACAAAAGACCCACCTGCCACCTTGGTCTCCTTTCTGGAGACAGCTACATCCCACCTGGGAGACACCCTTCCGACCTTGCAGTAGAGATTCACACCCTGCCCGGCTCCCCTCCAAGCCCTGGGGGACCCCCGAGGCGGGGTGGGACAGTGCTTGGGAATGGCTCTGCAGCCAGCTGCCTGTGGACAGCGCCCAGCTCTGCAGTGACCACCCAGGTCTCCTCAGGCAAGCTCTTGAGCTAGTGGTGCCTCGGTTGCCCTAACTGAAACCTGGCCCGCAGGGGGGCCCAGTGCCTTGCTGTGGGCACTAAGCAGACCCGCCCGCCCTCAGCCATCCTGAGGTGGCATCGTCAGGATGTCCCCTGTCACCATGGCTCTGTGGAGGTTTCTTGCGCTATTCTATTTGGCTGCTGGAGATGATTCGCAATAATAAAAGCTTAGCGTCCTCGGGCAAGGGATGCAGCAGCAGAGTCGGCCCCCAGGTCCCAAGGGCTAACTTCTGCTGTGTCCCTGCAAGCCCAGCACATGCTGAACCTGTCTGTCCCCTGTGACAATCCCCTCGCCCAGCTCCAACAGCCCTCTGTCCTCCAACCAGGAGGGCGTGAAGGGCCTGGCAATGTCCTGTGCTCAGAGCAGGTCCCGAGATGCTGAGCTGGAGCCCAGGATGTGAGGAGACCCTAAGGCAGAGCAGCCAGGCCTAGGCTGAGCTGGGAAGTTGCTAGGCGTGGCGCTGAGCCTGACACTACCTCTGTGTGTAGCTGGGAGGCAGAAAGCCCAGAGGCCCTGGCCTTAGAGGCTGAGCGGGTGCTGGCGTCCAGTCAGCAGCACGCAGCAGGAGCCACACCTGCTGAGGCCTCCCACGCACACAGCAGGGAAACCTTCCCTCCAAGCCCCAGCCCCCGGTGGGCCCTCAGCCAGGCCTCACGTCCAGTCCAGCCCCCCTGCCCAGCCCCGAGCTCACATGGACACATTCCGGAAGCCCGTGTCATTTTCCTGGCCGTTGGAGAGAGGGATCGCACGGGGTCCGTACACCGAGCTCCTGACCGCGAGGAGGAGCAGCACCAGGAGGGCCGGGATCCCTGGGGGGTGGGGCAAAGGCTCAGGAGGCCCCCAGGGGCAGGTCCCGATCCCTGGGCCTGCTTCCAGAGAGCTCAGCTAGGCACAGGGGCACAGGATGGCGCTGAGCTCCAGCCCAGCCTGGGGTCCACTCCAGAGCCTGGACCTGGTGGTCTTGGAGGAGGCTCTTCTTCAAGATGGTGCTAGGGATGGCTTAGGAGTGGCAGTGGGGTGGTCACCCAGGGAGGTGGCCACAGGGAACTGAAGGGAGATGGGGTTGGGGAACTGGTGAGGACACAGAGACAATAAAGACAGGAGCTAAGGTGGCAATCATGCTCCATGATAGTGATGACGTGGTGAAGTTGAGGGATGGGGTTGGTGGCAATGAGCAGCAGGTGGGGCAGCATAGGGTAGGTGGCGAGCAAGGTAGGGGTAGAAATGATGGGGGGCATGATGGTGGCGATGGGGTGCAGGAGGAGGTGAGTTGATGGTGGAGTGGAAACAGAGCTGATGGTGGTGGCACTGGTGGTGGTGGAGGGGGAGGCAGCCATGGCGATGGTAGTAGGAACTGAGAGTTGGAGGTGGTGGTGATGGTGGTGGCGGAGGTGGCAATAGGGCAGTAGTAATGATGGCGAATTGGAGGGAGAGGTGATCATGGTGGGGATGGTGGGGATGGAAGTAGAGGTAAGTGGTGGTGGAGAGAGTGGTAATGATGGTGTTAGAAGTAGAGGTGGTGGTGGTGGTGGTGGAATTGGAGGTGGTCATGGTAGTGGTTGTAGTAATGATGGTGTGGAAGGTGGAGGTGATGGTGGTGGTAATGATGTTGGTGACGGTGATAGGAATGGTAACTATGTCGTTGGAGGTAGAGCTGATGGTGGTGGTGGAGTCAGAGGTGGTGGTGATGGAGTCAGAGGTGGTGATGGTGGAGATCGTAGTAACGACCATGTTGGAGGTGGTGTTGATGGTGTTGGAGGGGGTGATGGTGACGGTAGTAATGATGCGTGAGAGGCAAAGAAGATGGAAGTGACAGTGGTGATGGTGGTGTTGGAGGTGTTGGAGCTGATGGTGATGGTGTTGGAGGCAGAGGTGGCAATGGTGGTGGCAGAACTAATATGGTGTTGGAGGTGATGGTGGTGGTGATGGTGGAGATGGAGGTGGTGATGGTGGTTTTGGAGTTGTGGAGCCAATGGTGGTGATGGTGTTGGAGGCAGAGGTGGCAGTGGTGGTGGTACTAATAATACGGTGTTGGAGGTAGAGAAGTTGGGTGTGATGTGATGCTAGAGTTGGAGATGGCGGTCAGACCAGTAATATATATATTTACTTATTTTGTGGTATTTGGAGGTTGAACCCAGGGCCTCGCACATTCCTTGCAAGTGCTCTACCACTGAGCTGCACCCCCAGCCTTTTATATTTTTTATCTTGAAACATGGTCTCATTAAGTTACGCAGGCTGCCTCTAGCCTCAAACCTGCGATCCTCCTGCCTCAGCCTCCCAAGTTGCTGGGATTACAGGCATGCGCCACCATACCCAACTTGAGACTAGTAATATGGAAAACAGCAGACAGAGATGATTGCTGGTGGGCATGGAGTGGTCATTATGAGGAGAAAGAGAGAGGAGAAAGGACACAGGGGTCAGCACCCTGTGTGGATTGGGGCCTCAGGAGGAGAAAGGGACGCTCATTACCCCAGCCCAGCGCACAGAGCTTGAGCACGTAGCGGTGGATGTAGACATTGTAGACGCGGCCCAGCAGCAGGTAGAGGTTGAAGCCCTCGATGGCCATCCAGGTAAGGCAGCTGAGCAGCGCGTAGTGTAAGCTAGCGGCCAGCGCCATGCAGCCTGGCCCAGGCACAGGGGCCACTGCCTGCGCCGAGCTCAGGATGAAGGCGACATTCAGGAGCAGCACAGAGAGGTGCAGGTGGATGTGAATGCGGGTGGTGGCGTCACTCTGCCTCCTGTGGATGGGAGCACGGCCTTCCGATGGCTTGGGGACATCACCAGGCAGCGTCACCCCCAGGCTCACACATGCACAGTGGTGTGGGCACTGAGGCCCTCCTCTTGCAGCCCCAGCCCTGCAGAACCAGGTGGGGAGGAGCGGGCAGCAGTGGCCTGCGCCGGGCAGGGCGTTACCTGGCATGGAGGTGCAGCAGGATGGTGAGCAGCGAGGCCACGGCGGAGACGCTGCAGCCCACGAGGGAGATGTACTCAAGAGGCGCCTGCAACTCAGCAGGGACTGGGGCCGGGGAGAGTTGCTGCGGGAAAGAGGGATGGGGCACTAGAGGCCTAAAGCACCAAACGCCTCCTCCAGGCTCCATCAGAGAGACCACCCCAGACTGCAGCTCCCCATTGTCTCCGCAGCCCAGCACCGCGTGGCTTGAAGGAGGCCATCGCAGCCATGGTGACTTTTACTCCCCACAACTGCCCTCCACCTCCCCCACGCACGCCTCTATGAAAATGCTCCTCCCCGGCTTCATGCATGCAGGCAATGGGGTGCGCTTCTCCCAGGGTGCATTGACAGGGGCACCAGGCCTTTCTTCTCCTGCTGATAGGAACTGGCTCAGGGAGGAGCAGAGGATGCCATCAAGCTGATGGGACTCAATCCTGAGCCTTTGGCTGAAAATAGCATGTGTGACTCTGGGTTTATTAGCAGCTATAATATTCTTCTCAGGGGGATCCTGCCCCATCTGAAGGCCAAGCCGGCATGGAACAAGCACAATTAAAGGACAGAGATAGAGGCCTGTATCAGTCATATTCAGCCCCAGGATCAAGCCATGCCTGAATCCAGCCCAGCCTTTCTAAGAAACACTAGCCCCTAAGGTTCTTTTTGTGTCTGGGACTGAAGCCCATTGGAATGGGACTTTCTGTCCCTCACATCAGCTTTTGTCTCGCTCCTCTTCTGTGGCAGACTTGGGCCCTCGGTGGCTCTGACTCCCCCTCTCGGGCTGGACACGCACGTACCATGAGGACAGCGAAGTAGGTAAGGTGGTTGCAGCGGCAGAGCACCTGCGAAGGTGAGGCCAGCTCCGTGCGACAGCCTTCAGGGCTCCAGGCCCCCCAGCGGCGCGTGCTGGCTCCCTCCTTCCAGAAGACGCAGGTCAACATGTAGCCTTCCTGAGGGGAGACGAGGGGGGGGGTGTTCAGTCCCCGAGGTGTAGGGAGGGGCCACAGGGAGGAGTCAGGAGTCCTGGGGGCTGAGGGAGACTCAGCTAAATCCTTGCCAACACTCTACAGGCACTGACTGGGCTGTGACAGTCCCAGATGGTGGCCCCACCTCCGAGTGGGCTCTCAGTGTGACCTGGCCAAGTTGCCAAGCTTCCCTGAGCCTCTATTTATTCATCTGTAAAATGAGATCGTGCACACCCAAGTCGCAAGGTCGGTGGGGAAAGGGAAGGAGACGTGGCAGGCTGAGGGCCCAGGGGGCCCTTTCTATAGCAGGTGCCCTGTAACCAGCGTCCCCTCCTCCTCTTCCCCATAAGTGGGGGACACCGATGGCCCAGGCCTGGCCTAGGGCAAGAGGGACCCATTCACAGCCCTGCCATGCAGTGGAGAGGTAGGGGGCATGGCACAGCAGTGCCACCGAAAACGGCAGAGGGAGGGGCAGGCGGCGGGGCCCAGAGGCCTCAGAGGACGCGTGTGTTTGCACGGCTGGCACATTCATTCCAGACGGAGCGGCAGCTGTGGCAAAGCCCAGAGGGCAGAAGGCAAGGCGGATGTGCCTGGAGAGTTCAGGGCTGACCTGGCGAGGTGGAGGGCAAACGGGAGAGCGATGCCCAGAGGGAAGGGTACCGGCTTTCCAGGGATGCGGGGACCAGAAGCAGGGCCCCTGCCTGTGTCTACCAGGTGGTCCTTCTCCCTTGTTCCAGCAGCATCTGCACTTCCCTTGGGGGCTCGCTGTCCACCCATGTGACCCAGGCCTGGCCAATCCACGTGGTCCATCCCCTTGGGTACAGAACCTGGTTCAGAGGCAGATACGTGACCCGGCTGAACCTTTGGAATCCCGAGACCCTGATCTGCTGTGGTGGGAAAGAGCCCTCTGGGAGGCGGGGAGGACGGCTGGTGTTTCGGCCTCCGTTGTCCAGAGTGGAAACTCGAGGCAGCAAACACTGCTGAAAGGTGGAGAGGGACTGGACCCAATGGTACTGTGTCAGTCCCAGGGTGCAGCAGTGCCTGAAGGTGCCCGCCCCTGTGCACTTCACTGAGGGGGGCCAACAAGTCTGCTGTATTGCTCATGCTGGCGTGAGGGTGCTGTCTGTCACTAGCCACTGAAAGAATCCTGACAGTGCAAAGAGAAGAGCTTCCTCTTCATCTCTTGGGAAGGAATTTCCAAAGTATGATGGACTTAAAACTCCTTCTCCCCCTCCCTCCTTCTCCCTCCCCTCCTCCCTCCTCCCCTCTCTCC
>VMDO01041737.1:0-10996 GCA_007922755.1 Pedetes capensis
TTTTTTTTTTTGAAGAATAACCTTGGAATGAAGGAGGTCAGAGCACACAGAGGGGAGTTCAGACCTCTAGTCGTTGCCTCCTCTCATTATTGTCTCCTCTTCTGCCCTATGATGGGGTAGCCTCGTGTTTCCAGTCCACTAGAAACAGAAGTCCTTGAGACACTGTCCGAATGGCACTGCTCAGCCTCAGTAACTTCTCAAAGCCCTGCACCTTTTCACAGCCCCATCAGGCTCATGATTAGTAGCCTGGGCTCTCAGCCCCATGGGAGCCTTTTTATTTCAAGCAGCTCTCAGCCTTTGCTCTGCCGGAGGCCTCCAACTGGTGTCCTGGGACGGGGTTGGCCTGGGGCTGCACAGCAGCCTGGTTCTGTCCTCAGAAACATAGAACTTCTGTTACCCTTGCTCCAGCTCAAGTTTCAGGTCAAAGAGCGTGCACCTCTTACTCAGATGAAGAAAAACATCACTTCTGAGGTTTTTTTCTGGCAAATTGTTCCATTAATATGTTGTTGTTGTTTTTCAATGTTTTGCCTCCTGAGCTTTTGGTCTATCTAACTAGGAAAATGGAATAGTGGGCAAGTATTTCTCCTCAGTGTCTCACCAAGAAACCTCTGTCTTCTTTTCCCTCTCCAGTGGTTGTGTGCAGAGTACAAATGCGGATGACGTGGACAACCCCTTTGGAGACATCAGATCCCTTGCCCAGCCTCGGCAGTCCAAACCTCTCGGTTCAAATACGAGTTGGTGAGTGCCATTCATAACTATTTCAGTTACTATTAAGGACAGAACAGGGTAAAATGCCTTATTACAAATGCAGGGGGCAAAGTGCCTTGGCCTGTTATTGAACATAGCTTAAGATGAAAAATACTACTTTCCTGAAAGATAGGTAGTTTGTCACCAAGGAAATTACACTTTGGGGGACTCCCTGGGGATCCTGAGAAAGTCACTTCATCTGTGTGACTTCAGTGTCTTCATCTGAAACCTATGTCACAAAATACCACCAAGCAGGGGGATGATGGGGGAATCAGTAGCATGTGTAAAGGACCAGAAACAGCTGATCAATAAGAGATCGTTATTAAAGCTGGAAAATTGTGTTCTTTTTCAAAATCAACATACCTGAGCTTTTCAGTGATAGGGTATGGCTTTCCAGAGCGTTGGTCTGGTGCATGTCAGGTGCAGTCCTGAACCCCTGGAAGTGTCTGTTACCAGAGGCAAAAAGGTTCCAGAGAGATAGGGTGGGCTCTGATAACCTGAGGCAGGGGAAGGATGGACACCATTGACACGAAATTGTAATGTTTGGGACTTTACCACCCACAGTCTTTCCTGATAGGTGATATATGTTCAGTCTGATCCTCAACTTAGATGGGATCACCCCAATCTAAATGAAACTCATACTGATCATGCCCAACCTACTGAACATCCTAACTTAAGCAACATAACACAGTGCCCAGTGAGGATGGTGGACCCCGTGATCACAGGGCTGACAGGAGTTCTCTGCTCTTGTCCAGCATCGCCACAGAGGACAAAATTCACAGAGCTGCCAGGGAAAAGATTCAAATTGAAATTCAAAAAAGGAGGACCACAGAGCTAGCCAGGAAAGAAAATTCAAACCCAAACTCAAAGTACATTTTCTATGGAATATGTATCGCTTTTGCACTGCTTTAAAGTAAAAAAATAAGACGGAGCGCTATAAGACCAGGATTGTTGGTATATTATATGCTATAAAATATATACTTATTGTTTCTATCTATTATAAATATATAATATAATACACACATATGAGTTTATCAGTGAGACTGGTGAGGCTCAGAGAGGTAAAATCACTGTGTCCATTGGTGTGGGGACAAAGGAATTGGTTGCAGGACCCTGGCAGATACAAAAAAAAATTTATATAAAGGACTTGAGAATGCTCAAGTTCTTTTTTATAAAATGGCTTAATATTTGTGTAGAATTTACACGCATCCTCCCACATACTTAGAGTCATCTCTAGAGTACTTAAAATAGTTGATACAATGTACCTGCTATGTAAATAGTTATCATACTGTATTGTTTGGCAACAATGACAAGGAAAGTTTGTCCATGGTTAATACAGGAACATTCTTTTCCAAAGATTTTTGATCTGCAGTTGATTGAATTTGCAGATGCAGAAATCATGGTTACAAAAACCTATTATACTTCTCTAGGATACACAAGGCAGGCTCAAAATTGAAGTCTTACTCTCTTTTCATTCTGTCACTGCCAAATATCAGGGGCATTCTATCATCAGTTTCTATAATGATTGACCAATCTTGCCAAAGATTTCGTACAAATCCACAGCATGAATCACCAGACTACTTTACATGCTAAGTAATTTCTATCTTTTTTTAAAATACCAGTTATGCCCATAATACAAACTAGTTACATTTTATATTAGCTATCCTTCTGGCACATTCTATTGTTTGTTAAATGTAATACTATCCCTTCCTATAATGTTGAATGTTTCTTTTATATATTTTAATATTTCTTTTGACTACTTTATCAAACTATAAAATAAGTTTTGAAACTCCTTTCTGCTTTAAAATATGTTCATGTAACTTATTGAAAAATTTAAGAAAGCATATCTAGGTCTGGGAGTGTAGCTCAGGGGTACAGTGTTTGCCCAACATGGGTAAGGCCCTGGGATCCATCCCCAACACTAAGCGCGCGCGCGCGCGCACACACACACACACACACACACACACACGCTAATGTCTATAGTATTTATGAGTAATGACAAAAATGAGTTCCCAAAATATTCCAGGGTACTATGTTAAGAACTGTGGTAATATAAAAAAAGAAAAAGATTTACCCTCCTTTTTGCTAAAAACCTTAGAGATCAGATAAGCTCTATATACAAATAATTATAAAGCCAGATAAAATAAATCTCACAAAATTCAGCTTTATGTTTTGAAGCAAAACTATGAGAAGAAATCACTTTTACACATGGGACTTTTGAAGAGTATCATATTGTGCCCAATTATGAGGAAGAAGTCAAGTGATATGATTCTTCCATAAATTCTTCAATGAAATTATTGTTTAGTAAAATAATAAAATAATAACTAAAAATTTTAGAGGAAGAATATAATAAGGAAACAATTTTAAAATGTCCTTCAGGCATAGAATTTTAATAATTTTTCTTTATGTATACTGGTGTTTGAATTGTAGGATGTTTTATGAAATATTCTTGCTAAAGAATTGAAACATTCTTTGGAGTTATTCTTCAAAGAGAGCTAAGAGGAAACTGGAAGCATTTAAAAATCTTGGTGGGAAAACGTTATTTCACTTAAATAATTTGGGAATATGCTATTCTACCTCATCTTACTGGTAATTTCTGTTTTTAAGGAAGTAAAATTAGAAGATCATTGAATGAATTGGACAGTAGTGATATTTCTCTGATTTGGGCACTAGAGGGCCTCCAAGGTTGCAAAGTTTTTTTGTCTTGATAGTTTTCAATTTTTAACAGAATCTTAACCTTTTAACACAAAAAATTTTCATTTTTGTTATGAAATATTTATGAATGCAAAAGGATATAATGTCATACGTAACATATAAAACAGCATAATAAGTACCTGTGTAAATTATGAAATAGATTTTTACTGAAACCTTTCAAACCACTTGTGTGCCCCTCCCAAGCATGTCTCCTGGCTTCTCTCCCTGACCCAGACAGCTTCCCGCTTAGACTTGGTGCTTACCTTTTGCTTGCTTCACTGTTTACCATCTATGGGTGAATCTCGAAACAAGTTGCTACAATATCATATTGAACTGAAAAGCAAAATAAAGAAAAAAAGTACTAGGAAAATACTTTATAACATCAGAATCCCAAAAATATACAAATTTATTTTTTGCCAGGTAAGGAATAAAGTATTGGCCTCGTCAAATGTAAATGTGATCCTTCCTGAATTTGCCCATCTTAAAGTCTCTTAGGGAGAAGGACCTGGCAATCCACTCCCAAGGCAATCCCGAAACAGTCAGCCATTGAAAACCCTATGAGGGTCGCTATGAATCGGATAAGGACTCCAGGGCACCTAACCTAACAAAGTCTCTTACAGAGAAATGTCTTTATGATATCATCTTTAGGGGATTCACATGATTGATTGTATTTAATCATGGCTGGTGAGTCATACCCTACACCCACCCCTTTAACAAAGCCACGTTTTAGGCAAGGGTCAAGGCCACTCACTTGACTTCCAGTGCTTTCATGTTGAAATCCCCAATTTACCTACAGGATGAAAGTGTCTTCAAATTTCCTGCCTTGGTGATTTTAAAAGTTTGTTATTTTATTGTAAAATTGAGTATGATTATTACAGAAAAATACAAAAAAATAAATATCAACAAAAATATAACCAAACTCTTGCACAAAAGTATAACCACTTAACATTTTGGCATTTTCCCATCTATCAGATACATTTTTAGTCTTGCTTTTATATAGCTGTTATTTTGCTACATGTGGCATTGTTTACAACCATAATATTACAAGGTAGTAGTGAACACATACTTCCCTAAATACCATACTTTCGATTTGTGCTGATGGACTAGCACATTTAGGTTCATATGTAAATTGTTTCCATTTTTTTGCTATGATAAATAATTCTGTCAAACACTTTTTAAATAAATCTTTTGTGATTTAAAATTATTTACTTAGAGAAGACTCCTTGAAATAGATTCTGGGGTCAAAATATGCAAGCATTCTTAAGCCTATTGCTAAATTATTTTCTGGATGTTATATGCATTTACAATAGAACTAATATTTATGCTTAATATTTATATTCACCTATAATGTTAGCATGAGCTGGGGTTTAGCTCATTTGGTACAGTGCTGCTCCATACTCTTTGAGGACCCAGATTCAATCCCCAGCTCTGCAAAACCAAGAGAAGGACATGGCAATCCACTCCCAAAGCAATCCCAAAGCAATCAGCTATTGAAAACCTTGTGAGGGTTGCCATGAGTCGAATTCGACTCAATGGCACCAGCAACAACAAAAATAATGTTAACATAGCATATCAAACATCATCTTTTTATCTTCCAAATGTATTCATAAAAATAATTGAATTTTTAAAGTATAGGAAGTAAAATATTTCTTTGATTTTTAATCACAACATTAAAAATTAGATTTATTTTTATATCCCCACCCTCATACATCTGTGAAGTCTGCAATATATATGCTTGTGAAGTGTGTGCATTCTTAAATTAGGTATGTATGTGTAAGACTAAAATATGTACTGGATATTTTTCCCATATTAAACTCTTTGCAATGGCTGCATGGTATTCCATAACAAGACTGTACCAAGTTTATATAGGCCAAGTTCTGAGTAAAGTATTTTCCTAGTATAAACGATAAACCAAAACAACCTTTGTATATATCTTTGCACAGTTATGCATGCAGGCCTAATCAAATCCCTAAAATAGAGTTATTACATGAGTTTGCTCATTAAAAATAAAAAATTTCCTAATTTGGCAGGCATGCCCAGTTGTTAAAGGTATTTAGAGTTAAGGAACTCAAAATATTTATGTGTTTTTTTCTGTAGCAACTCCTAACTTACAATTTGTGGCTAGTTTAGGAGTTAGGAGAATCTTAAATATCCATTAGTTCAGTAGGAATTATTAGCATTGAATAATCTTTTCATTTCTTCAACAAATAAGTACTGTTTACTGGCTCTAGAAAACATTCAGAGATATTTTAAATGATCTGCATTCATCTTCATTTGTTTTTTATTAGTATTTTAATTATACATATAGATGGATTGTTGTTGTTGTTATTAGGTACTGTCAGTTTGGTGTCCGACCTGTAGCAACCCTATACACAGCAAGTGAAACACTATTGTCTTGTTTCTCTGCTATTCATAGGGTTTTCAATGCCTGATTGTTTTTTGGGAGTGGGTTGCCAGGTCCTTCTCCCAAGCCTTCAGCACCTGGTGTTCCCAGGCAGTCTCCTATCCAAGTACTAACCAGGACAAACCCTGCTTAGCTTCCCAGATCTGATCAGAGCAGCCACCACAGTGGTACAGCTGCAGGCTCTATGTAGATGGATACAGAGTGATAATTCACTTTCTATATCCTTATGCAATGATCAAATCAGGATTGTTTACACTCCCATCTCCTTAAACATTTTACAGAAAGTTAAAAAAGGAAACTTTTGATTAACATGTAATGATAATGCATGTTGTTATGAATTATAACATGACTTTTTTTAGATTTTCATAGAGTTGCATCCTGTATTTTGCACTTTTTCTTTCCCTCTTTTTACCCCTTTAAGTTGTTTCTCCTCCTCCTCCCACCTTCCCCATCATCTACTTCCTCCCATTAGTACCCCTCCCCTCATATTGGGTCAATTGTATTTCCCAACCTTCAGTAAATACAAATACATCTATACCTATATCTATATCTATATCCAAATCTATATCTTTATCTATATCTGCAGACATAGTACCCTAGTATCCAATCCCTTCTGATCTTGGAAGCTAAGTCCTTGGATAGGAGATTGCCTGGGAACACTAGGTGCTATATTCCACTCCTAAAAATCCACCATTGAAAATCCATTGAAAATAGCAGAGAAGCACTGACAATAGTGCCGGGCATGGCACAGTGTCAGAGATGTTTTGCCTATTGTATATAGGGTGGCTATGAGTCGGACCCAACTCAACAGCACCTAAAAACAATACTTAGCCGCCCTATGTACAGTAGAATGAAACACTCCCCATTTCTGTGCCAGGCAGTTTAAATGGCAGTGCCCATTGTTGGGCAGTGCCCAACAATGGCAGTGCCCATTGTTGCAGACACTGTGTCAATCCATCTAGGGGAGAGTTTTCCTTTTTTCCATTGATCTGCCACTATCCCAAACATGAAGTCCTTCTCTAGAGATTGGTCCCTCCTAACTACATGTCCAAAATACGTAAGATACAGTCTAGCCATCCTTGCTTCCAAGGAGCACTTTGTTTGCACTTCTTCTAGGACAGATCAGTTGATTATTTTGGCAGTCTGTGGCGTATTAAATATTCATCTCCAGCATCATAATTCAAAAGCATTAGTTCTTATATATATGTATGACACCTAACAACATGTATGTATAGATATATAAACATATATATAAACATATATTTTTTTCAAGGTATATCTAGTTCCCACATCTGTGTGAGAACGTGTAGTATTTCTCTTTTTTGAGTCTGGGTTATTTCAATTAAAATGGTGATCTCCATTTGATCCATTTTGCTGCAAATGACATGATTTCATACCTCTTTATTGTTGAATAATATTCAGTTGTGTGTACATACCACATATTTAATCCAGTCATCTGTTGATGGACATCTGGGTTAATTTCATACTCTGGTAACTATGAAGAATGCTGCATTAAATATGGAAGAGCAGGTGTTTCTGTGGTATGCTAGGGTATATTCCTAGAAGTGGAATAACAGGATCGTATGGGAGTTCTATTTTTAATTTTCTGAGGTTCTTTCATATTGATTTACATAGTGGCTGAACTAATTTACAGTCTCCCTGGCAATATAACAATGTTCAGTTTTCTCTGCATCCTCACCAGCATTTGTTGTTGTTTATTTTGTTGATGTTGGCCATTCTGACTGAGGTGAGATGGAATGTCAGTGTAGTTTTAATTTGCATTTCCCTAATGGCTGGGGATGTTGAAGATTTTTATGTGTTTATTGCCTATTTGAATTTCTTCTTTTGAGGTCCGTCTGTTCAGTTCCATTGCTCATTTATTTACTAGATTGCTACTTTTGTGTTTCATTTCTTGAGGAGTTTGTATATCCTAGATATTAATACTCAGTCAGATGACTTACCCCATTTCTAATCTATGTCAAGCAAAAAGTTAAGACTGAATTAAGGATCTTCATTTTCAAATCTGACTTTTTCTCTATTTGATATAAGAACATAGTTGTTGTTGCCATCACTCAATGACAAGGCTGAAGTGAAGTCCAGTTCCTTCTGGTGATTACTGTATAATCCCATGTAGTTTCTGTGCTTCACAGTCAAGAGTCATCAGGACCAATACATCATAATGAAATGGCATGTAACCGCAAATCTATGCAGAGTCAAGGCTCCAAAGCATCCCATCCTTGCCCTTTCCTAACAGAATAGAGAGAGAGCTGCAGAGAGTGTCTTTTCCTTTGTAATGGACTTTGAATATGGGAGCCCCAGGGGATCTTGCATAGTGGTGCACCTCAACCTCGCTTTCCCAGCGAAGAGCAAGGCCTGGCATAGGAGGGGACTGACCCAGGTAATGGAACCCACTCATGTGACACAAGGCTGACCTTTGAATCCCAAAGATGGCACCTGCAGTCACCACTTGCTCAGGTTTCCACAGTAGACAGTCACCTCCACTGTCCTTCTCCACTGAATTCCCATCTGTTATCTGAGAGCGTTATACCTATGGTACTTTTTTGCCTTACTGATTTCCATGAGTAGGCATTTGCAAATGAAGAGGGCATGTCCAAACTGGATTCCCAAACCCTGGCAAAAATCTGAGGTGCCAAAAGGAGGCTTCCTACCTGCTCACTGAACTGGGCTACAGCCTTAAAACCTCCCACCACAGCCCACCTTAAAAAGTAACTCTGAGTCACCCTAACTCCTGTCTTTTCTCAGGATTTTCACATCTACTTTCTCATTTGTTCTTCAAAAGAGTGAGTGATGCCAGAAGTGAGGGTAACCATTCTGCAGAGGAGGGGGCTGAGGCTAGAGGAAATGACATGTAGGGTCCCAGATCACTTATTTCATGGGCAGGGAAGAGAAGTCCCAAGACCAGGACTCCTAATCCACAGAGCAAAAGCTTGGCCTTAACCTGTGTCCAATGTGCCTTCAGCCTCTGGTGAGGAACTGACTCCTGAGCCTTCATCCCTACCTAGAAAATTATTCCTACACCCCTTCCAAATGCAAGATGCGAAGGATCTAAGGACAGAGGCAGGGAAAATCCACTAGATGATAATAATAACAATAAAACCATAATTCCTGGAAGATGTCTTAGAGCCACAGCATCTTAGGACATTCAGAGAAACACAGTCCAATGATCAAAATTCATTACAAAGTGATTCTAGTTTTATTTGCATTTCTGTTAAATAACAACATAGGACAAATCACAACTCATAAGGTCTCAGTGGCCTCTCAGTTGTCTTAATTGCCTCCCCCTTCTTTCAATCCTGTGGGCCCACTATCCCTAAAGCCCCAGCTGGGCCCTTTCTGCTCTTCCTCCCTCCCCTCTCCCACTCCCTTCTCATCTTTCTGACCCTGCTACCCCTGAATCCCTCTTGCATTGATTTGGCACCCACTATGGACTATAATCTCCACACGTCTGTCAGTTTGCCGCACTGTGGGGGCTTGCGTGTTGCAATGAGGCTGAGAGCTCTGCCACTGTAACCTCAGACATGAGCAAGGTTACCCATGGTGGACAGGTTTTCAGCTGAGCTTCCAGACTAAGACAGACTAGGGAGTAGGACCTGGCAAGCCACTCCCGAAACAACTAGCCATTGAAAACCCTATGGATAGCAAAGAGACACTGTCAGATATAATGCCGGAAAATGAGGCCCCCAGGTTGGAAGGCACTCACTCAAAAGACTACTGGGGAAGAGTTGCCTCCTCAAAGTAGAGTCTACCGTGATGACAGAAATGGAGTAAAGCCCCAGGGTGCTCAACTTGCTGATGTGGCATGACTCAAAATGAGGAGAAACAACTATAAACATCCATTAATTATTGGAACATGGAATGTACGTAGTATGAATCTAGGAAAATTAGAAATTGTTAAAAGAGAAATGGAGCGCATAAACATTGACATTCTAGGCATCAGTGAGCTAAAGTGGACTGGCATAGGCCATTTTGAGTCAGACAATCATATGGTCTACTATGCTGGGAATGATAAACTAAAGAGAAATGGTGTTGCATTCATCATCAGAAAAGATATTTCAAGATCTGTCATGAAACACAATGTTGTCAGTGATAGAATAATATCCATACACCTACAAGGAAGGCCAGTTAATATGACTATTATTCAAATTTATGCACCCACCACTAAGGCCACAAATGAAGAAAGGAAAGACTTTTATCAGCTTCTGCAATCTGAAATAGATCAAACATGCAATCAAGACATACTGATAATCACTGGTGACTGGAATGCAAAGGTTGGAAACAAAGAAGGCGGCTCAGTAGTTGGAAAATATGGTCTTGGTGACAAAAATGAAGGTGGAGATCGCATGATAGAATTTTGTCAGACCAATGACCTTTTCATTGCAAATACTTTTTTTCAACATCATAAACGGAGACTATACACATGGACTTCACCAGATGGAACATACAGGAATCAAATTGACTACATACATGGAAAGAGGCGATGGAAAAGCTCTGTACAAAATGTCAAAACAAGACCAGGTGCTGACTGTGGATCAGACCATCAACTTCTCATATGCAAGTTCAAACTGAAGCTGAAGAAAATTAGAACAAGTATACAAGAGCCACGGTATGACCTTGAGTATATCCCACCTGAGTTCAGAGACCACCCCAAAAATAGGTTTAATGCATTAGACACAAATGATAGGAGACCAGAAGAGCTGTGGCATGACATAAAAGATATCATTCAAGTAGGAAGCAAAAAGTTCTGAAAAAGGCAAGAAAAAAACAAAAGACCAAATTACATGTCAAAAGAGACACTGGACCTTGCCCTCTAACTTCAAGCAGCTAAAGCAAAAGAAAGACATGATGAAGTTAAGGAGCTAAACAGAAGATTTCAGAAGGCAGCTCGAGAAGACAAAAACAAATATTATAATAACATGTGCAAGGAGCTGGAGGCAGAAAACCAAAAGGGAAGAACACGCTCTGTGTTTCTCAAGCTTAAGGAAGTGAAGAAAAATTTCAAGCCTCGAGTGGCAGTAGTGAAAAATTCTACAGGAAAAATATTAAATGATGTAGGAAACATCAAAAGAAGATGGGAAGAATACACAGAGTCATTCTACAAGAAAGAATTGGTAGATGACCAACCATTCCAAG